>JAKSZT010001078.1:482223-533709 GCA_026826555.1 Tolypeutes matacus | reverse complement strand
GGGCTGCAGCAGGGCTGATCACCCTCAGGCCCGGAAACAAAGCGGCACCTTGATTCCACTGTTATGAGGCTTGATGGTTGAAAATACTATGGTTTTCCTAGTGATCTTTTTATGTGTACTAATTATGCCCATTGTATGTGTGCAATACCAAAGAGGAATTAGCATGAAAAAAAAATCATTTCATTCGTAGAGATTATATTGCCTGAGTGTACTACCTGGAATATAATAATTTGAATTATGATTTAATTATTGTCATTATATCAGACTAATTATTTTCCTTTATTGGCATTAGTGCCATACTACTTATTTCTTATTATTGATTATATTAAATCTAACCTAACCTTACATTCCTTTCTAAATTTACATTTTCTTTCAATCTGATGTCCATTTCAATTTATAATTTTAAAATAAAGATCTTTCAATCAGCTTTAAAAAAAACCCAATGGAGATGTGTGTATGAGAAACATTTTAGTTGCTATGACCCTTTATTCTGTAAGGTCATGAGTTGTGCTCTACACACCAAGTTTATGTAAGAATGATATCCATCACTGAAAAATAGATTAAGAGAAAAAGTTTGATGACTGTCAAATATGAAGGCTTGGAATTGCCTAATAATCTAATGTTGTCTTTGTTTTTTTTTATTCATTTTTGCAGGCTCTAATCATGAGTGCATAGAATAGTGTGCGATTCACAACACTGGATGAATTAGTTTCTTATGTAGTGTGACCCATTATTCTCCCCCATGATATTTTGTGAATAATTGAGTCCCTCTTTGTCAACTTACATACCCTAACAGTGCCAGTTCTCTACAGGGTGTGGGCAGGGTCTTTCACAAGCCTTAAATTTTTTTTTTGGTTGGGAGCTTTTTCTATTCTGAGTTCCAGGATTTATCTGTGGATTCTGCTTTCTTTGAAATAATGGGTTTGATTTTATTCCAAATACTTTCTAGAAAATTAAAATGTGGCATAAGAGTATTGTTTTATGTATGGATACTTGCATCACATTCTCTCTGCACTCGGGAACTACACAAATATGTCCAGAAAATCAGGATTTGCTTTCTTGAAACAGAACCTGGAGCCCTCTAACCATTCAGGAAACACTGGTGAAGGAATCTAAAATGATCTCCCCTGAATTATCCATTTCAAATTGTGTTATTCAAAAGTGGAGGAATCACTGTGAAGCATTTTTTTTCCTCCATTGATTATTCTCCAAGTGGAAGTAGTTTAAAATTATTTCAATAACTATTAGGAGGAAAATGTCTTCCAGTTATTTATGTGAAAAATTCATTCCTCGTGAATTCATATCACTGAATCCACTCATTTTTTAATCTAATTATTTAAAGGGCCTAAGAACTTTCATTTGAAATTGGCATTCACAGGGTATGTGGAAACATTGTCTCCCACTATGTAAATGTTTACTTGTACAGGATAATAGATATTTAACAGTTCTCTTAAAATCCTTTTTCAATTAGAACTTGAAAAAAGGATTTTTTTTTTTTTAATATACCAAATTTCCATAGGAGAGAATATCATCCTAATCTGTTTTATATCTGGTTTTCAACTCCACAAACCCCCATATTCATGCATTTTTAAATATGTTTTTCTTAGCACATTATATAAATGAACAAAGTATTGATGCACTATTTCAGAATACTCACACAAATTTCCTTCATCCACACATCACACTGGGGTGTAATATTTCTTACAGATCATTACAAAATATCATGTCATTGTCATCCCCAGTCACAGATTAAACTATATGCACAAAATTATCCATTCCCTGCCTACAGCATGTCTAGAGAATTTAATGTATGTGTTATGTCTGTTTAAAGACTCTTTGGTTTTTATTTATTCCACAAAGTTGAGAATTGACTGGTATATTTTTTTTCCTTTTCCTGCTAATATTGATCCTGCACTTCATGGTTCTTCAAAAGAAAATTCGAGGTTAGTTTCTTTTCTCCATTATTCCATTCTCCTTCTCTTTCTTTTCTATTTTTCACAGTGCCTTCTCTCCAGTTGCTATCTTTTCCAAAGAGCTCATCCTCCATGGCCAGAACTCCAAATAATTAATCTATGGCATTTTATGGACAAAATCCCTCTAGGATGCCTGTGGTGGAGGAGGGAAGGAAGCCACACAAGGTCAGATTCTTGGAATCATTTCTTTGCATTTTTCCTTGGTAACCAATGACAGAATGACCGTGATTCTACCATTGCAAGCTCCACAAGTGAGTTTCCTTTTGAAATCCGGGGCAAAAAGTTAAATTTCATATAACATGTAAAGTTTATCTGTTGCACTTTGCTGCGATGTATCTGTTGTCTGGTGAATTTTGAAAAGGATGGCTCTTGATTGAGATGACAATACTTTCAATACTGACAATACTTCTCAGCCCTTGGATTCCATTGTTATGGGGATTGCTGGTTGGAAATACTATGGTTTCAATAGTGATCACGTTATTTGTACTAATATGTGCCAAGGTGTTGTGTGCAGTACCAGAGAGGAATTAGCATGAAAAAATTTTATTTCATTCATTGAGAATTTTTTTTATGAGTTTTTTACTTGGAATAAAATAATTTGAATTTTGATTTAATTTATTGTCATTATATCAAACTAATTATTTTCCTTTTATGCATTAGTGCCATACTATTTCTTATCATTGATTATATTAAATCAAACCTAACCTTCCTTTCCTTTAAACTTTACATTTTCTTTCATTCTCACATCCATTTCAATTTGTAGTTTTAAAATAAAGACGTTTTTATCAGCTTTAAACCAGCCATCCATTTTTCTTTTTCTTCACATGAGGTGGTCAGTGAGCATATATCAATAAACCTGAAAGATAAATAAAGAAAATTTTCAAGGAGAGCCAGAAATACACCTCTACTTGGCTGTGTCATCAAAAGGATTTTGAAGAAAAGAATTTTTTTTTGTTCATATGGTTTTTCTTTATTATAATTTCATAGAGTTATTGAAAATGTTTAATAATGATTGAGGAGAAGAATTCACATCCATGAATATACCATACACTAGGTAATGTACACATTGGAGAAACTGGTTATTGGTTTTATATTTATCAATAAAAGAGATGTGTTTCAAAATAGTTATTTTGTGAGGATATGTACATCCAAAGTGAATCATACATCACAGTTAATATCTGAGTTTGAAAGATGCTCTGCCCAAGTTTTTAAAAATGTGCCACAATACGATTTCCTGCTGAGATGTGTGTATGGATCCCCTTTAAGTTGCTATGTGCCTTTATTTTGTAAGTTCATGAGTTTTGCTCTACACACCAAATTTATGTATGTTCATGTATGAATGATATCCATCACTGAAAAATATATTAAGAGAAAGAGTGTGGTAGTGTCTAACATGAAGCCTCAGAATTACCTCTTTCCCTAAAGTTGTCTTAGTTTTGTGTTCACTTGTTTTAGGAGACTGTAATCACATGTGCATAGAATGGAGCGCAGTGCACACTGCTGGCAGACTAGTTTCTTATTTTTATCACCCATTATTCACCCCCAATGTATCTTGTGAATAACTGAGTCCCTCTTTGTCAACTTATGTACCCTACCAGCACCTTTTCACTCCAGGGTGTAGGCAGGGTCTTCAACAATCCATATGAATATTTTGCATTTAGGAGCTCTTTGTATTCTGAGTTCTGGTGTTTATTTGTCTCTTCTGCATTCTTTGTAAGAATGAGGTTGATTTTATTCCACGTCTTTATTCCAAGAAATTTCTGAAAATTTAAAATGTGGCATTAGAATATTGCTTTACATTTGGATACCTGCATCACATTGACTCTGCCCTCCAGAACTATCCAAATTATCCAGAAAGTCAAGACTGTTTTTTTTCAAAAGAGTACTTGGAGCCTTCTAACCATTCAGTAAACACTTGTGAAGTCATGTAAAATGATCTCCTGTGAATTACTGGTTTAAAATTGTGTTAATCAAAAGTGGTGGAAACACTGAGTAGCACTTCTATTCCTATATTTACTATTCTCCAATTTGAAGTAGTTTGATATTATTTCATTATCTATAAGGAGGAAAAATCTATTAAAGATATTTATGTGAAAAATAAGTTCCACAGCTTCTCATATCATTAAAGCCACTTATTATAATCTTATTTAAAAGGGGTAAGAACTTTGATTTGGAATTAGCATTCGCAGTGTATGTGGGAACATCCTGTCCCTCAAAGTAAAGGTTTATTTGTAGATGATCATAGATATTTAACCAATCTTTTAAAAACCATTTTTCAATGAGAACTTTTAAGAAATGTTTCTTTATTTTTAATATGCCAAATTTGCCTATGAGAGAATATCGTCCAAATTAGCTTTATATCTAGTTATCACCTCCAAACCCCCACATTTATTCATTTTTAATTTTTTCATGCATTTTAAATATATATTCTTTAGCAAATTGTGTAAATGAACAAACATTGATGCACTCGGTAAGAATCCTTTCACCATTTTCCTTCTGTATCACACCACCTAGTGGTGTAATATTTCTTACATATCATGATAAAATATCATTGCATTGTCACCCCCAATCAGAGACTATTCTATATGCCTAAAACTGATTATTCATTCCCTGCCTTTAAAATATCTGCACAGTCGTGTGTATGTGTTGTGTCTGTTTTAATGACTCTTGTGTTTTAATGGTTTCCACATAGTCATGAATTGACAGGTGGATTTTTTTCTTTTACTGCTAATTTTGAATCAGCACCTCAAGTTTGTTCAAAACAGAATTCGAGCTTAGTTTCTTTTATCCAATATTCCATTATTCTTCACTTTTGTTTCTATTTTTCACAATGCCTTTTCACAGGTTGCTGTCTTTTACAAAGAGCTCATCCTCCATGCCCCGAACTCCAAATAATTATTCTGTGCCATTTAATGGACAAAACCCATCTATGATCCCTGTGGTGGAGAAGTGAAGGAAGCCCCACAAGGCCAATTGCTGGTAATTGATTCTTTGCCATTTTTCCTGGGTCACAAATGACTTCAAGTCCGTGATTCTAGCATTCCAGGCTCCACAAGAGGGAGCAGTTTCTCAATCTGGGTGAAAATTTTCAATTTCATATTACTTGATAAGCTTATCCATTGCACTTTGCTGGGATGAATCTCTTGTCTGGTGAATTTTGATAACTATGGCTCTTGATTGAGATGACAATACTTTCTAAGATCTTCCTCAGCCCTTGGATTCCATTGTTATGAGGATTGCTTGTTGGAAATACTATGGTTTTCCTGGTGATCTTGTTATGTGTACTAATTTATTCCAATGACATATGTGCAATATCAGAGAGGAATTTGAATGAAAAAATTTTTATTTCATTCGAAGAGATTATTTTTTCTGAGTGTTCTACCTGGAATATAATAATTTGAAATATGTTTTAAGTTATTGTCATTATATCAGACTAAGTATTTTCCTTTATACTCCTTAGTGTCATCCTATTTCTTATCATTGATTATATTAAATTTAACCTAACTTCGGTTTCCCTTTTAAATTTACATTTTCTTTCCATCTGATGTTCATTTCACCTTGTAATTTTAAAGTAAACACCTTTCCTACAGCTTTAAAAAAGCAATTCATTGTTCTCTTTCTTCACATGAGGTGGTAAGTGATCATATATATTAATAAAACCCATAGATAAACCAAAAAATTGATCAAGGAGTGCCAGAAAAACCTCTCTGCTTGGCTGTGTCATTAAAGGTCTCAGAAATGAAGAATTTTATTTTTGTTCATCTGGTTTTTCCTTCTTTATGACACTTTTTTAGGGAGATTGGAAAGGTTTAATAATGATTGAAGAGATGAATTCACATCCGTGAAAATACCATTCAACAGGGAAAGTACACATTGGGAAAACAGGTTTTCAGTTTAATATTTATTAATAAAAGAGCTGTGTTTCAAAATAGTCATTTTGTGAGGATATGTATACCAAAGTTGAGTCACACATCATGGTTATTAGTCAGGCTGAAAGATGCTCTGGACCACTTTTTAAAAAATGAGCCACAATTCAAATTCCTGCTGGAGATGTGTTTATGGGACCCCTTTATGTTGTTATTTCCCTTTATTTTGTAAGTTCATGAGTTTTGCTCTACACACTAAGTTTATATATGTTAATGTAAAAATGGTATACGTCACTGAAAAATAGATTAAGAGAGAGAATGTGGTGAGTTTCAAACTTGAAGCTTTCAAATTCCCTTTTTATCTGAAGTTGTCTTAGTGTGTTTATTCATTGTTGGAGGCTATGGTCAAGAGTGCATAGAATGGAGTGCAGTTCACAATGCTGGATGGATTAGATTCTTATGTTTTGTGTCCCATTCTTCACCCATTATATCTTGTGAATAAGTGAGTCCCTCTTTGTCAATTTTTATATGCTACCAGTGTCTTTTCACTCGAGGGTGTCGGCAGGGGCTTGCATAAATCATAGGAAAATTTTGCGATTGGGATTTCTTTGCATTCTGAATTCTGGGGTTTTGTCTGTGGTTTCTGCTTTCTTTGTAAGAATGAGTTTGATTTTATTCCAAATGCTTTATGAAAAATTAAAATGTGACATAAGAGAACAGTTTTATATATGGATACGTGCATCACATTCTCACTGCACACAGGAACTATCAAAATATGTCCAGAAAGTCAGGAATGGTTTTCTTGAAACCAAACCTGGAGCCTTCTAACCACTTACTAAACACTGGTAAAATCATGTAAAATGATCTCCTTGAATTAACAATTTAAAATTGTGTTATTCAAAAGCAGAGGAAATATTGAGAATCATTTTTTCCTCCCTTGACTGTTTTCCAAGTTGAGGTAGTTTAATATATTTCAATAACTATTAAGAGGAAAATCTCTTACAGATATTTATGTGAAAAATTTGTTCCATGAGAATTCATATCACTGAACATTCTTAGTTTTAAAATCTTATTATTTAATGGTTATAAGAACATTCATTTACAATTGGCATTCACAGAGTATGTGGAAGCATTCTCTCCCAATAAGTAAATGTTTATTTGTAGAGGATAATAGCTATTTAACGACTCTTTAAAATCATTTTCCAACAAGAACATTAAAAACGTTTTTAAAATTTTCAGTATACCAAATATGCGTATGAGAGAATATCATTCTAATCTGTTTTATGTCTGGTTTTCACCTCCAATCCCCCACATTCATGCATTTTTAAATATGTATTTCTTAGCAGAATATGTAAATGAACAAAACATTGATGCACTCGTTCAGAATACTCACACCATTTCCCTTCAGCATCACACCACACTGGGGTGAAATATTTCTTAAAGATCACTCCAAAATATCATGTCATTTTCATCCCCAGTCACAGACTATACTATATGCACAAAACTGATTATCCATGCCCTGCATGCAGCATGTCTAGATAGTTGTATGTATGTGTTGTGTGTGTTTTAAAGACTCTTTGGTTTTGATTTATTCCACAAATTTGAGAATAGCCTTGTGCATTTTTTTTTCCTTTTACTACTAATATTGAACCAGATCTTCCTGGTTCTTCAAGAGAGAATTCTTTTCTTTTCTCCATTATTCCATTCTCCTTCTCTTTCTTTTCTGTTTTTCACAGTGCCTCTCCCCAGTTGTTCCAGGTTGCGTGTGGTGAAGGAGGGAAGGAAGCCACACAAGTTCAGTTTCTAGGAATCATATATTTGGAATTTTAACTGGGTCACCAATGGCAGGATGATTGTAATTCTGGCATTTCAGTCTTCAGAAGTGGGAGAACTTTGGAAACACGGGGTAAAAAGTTCAATTTCTTGTTACTTGAAAAACTTATCCATTGCATTTTGCTGGGAGGTAACTGGTGCCTGGTGGATTTTGATAAGGATGGCTCTACATTTAGATGACAATATTTTCTCATTCTTTTCTCATTTCTTCCTCTGCCCTTAGGCTCCATTGTTATAAGGATCGCTGGTTGGATCCTGTGGCTTTCCCAGTGCTCTTATTATGTATCTTAATTAATGCCAAAGTGAAGTGTGCAATAAAAGAGAGGAATTAACATGAAAAAAATTATTTCATTCCTAGAGATTATTTTGTCTGAGTGTTCTACCTGGGACATAATAATTTGAATTTTGTTTCAATTTATTGTCATTATATCACACTAATTATTTTCTTTGAGACGTTAGTGCCATGCTAAGTATTTCTTATCGTTGATTATATTAAATCTAAACTAACCTTACATTCTCTTCTAAATTTACATTTTCTTTCAATCTGATGTCCATTTCAATTTATACTTTTAAAATAAAGACTTTTTCAACAGCTTTAAAAAAGCCATTCATTGTTCACTTTCTTCTCATGATATAGTAAGTGAACTTACATCAATGAAACTGTTAGATAAACCAAAAAAATCATTCAAGGAGAGGCAGAAATACACCTCTGCATGGCTGTGTCATCAAAAGGATTGATAAGTGAAGAATTTCTTTTTTGTTCACCTGGTTTTCCATTCCTTACTATATATTTATAGTGATATGGAAAAAGTTTAATAATTATTGAAGAGATGAATTCACATCCCTGAATATACCATACACCAGGGAAATTTCATATTTAAAAAACAGGTTATCAATTTAATATTTATCAATAAAAGACATGTGTTTCAAATTTTCATTATTTGAGGACACCTACACCCAGGGTGAGTCATACATCATGGTTAGAAGTCATGTTTGAAAGATGGTCTGGCCGAGATAAAAAAAATGACCCAGAATTCATTCTTCTGCTGGAGATGTGTATATGGGACCTCATCAAGTTCCTTTATTTTGAAAAGTCCTGAGTTTTGCTCTATACACCAAGTTTGTGTATGCTCATATAGCATTGATATACGTCACTAAAAAGAGATTAAAAGAAAGAGTGTGGTGAGTGTGAAACATGAAGGCTTGGGAGGCCTATTTCTCTAAAGTTGTTTTAGTTTTGTACTTCTTCATTGTTGGAGGCTATAATTGCGTGTGCGTAGAATGCAGCATGGTGTACACTGGTGGATGGTTTAGGTTCTTGTGTTTTCTGATGCATTCCTGTCCCTCATGACATCATGTTAATTTTTGAGTCCCTCTTCTTTAACTTATGAAGCCTACCAGTGACTTTTCACTCCAGGGTGTGGGCAGGAGCTTTCACTAGCCATAGGAATATTTTGCAGTTGGGAGCTCTTTGTATTCTGAGTTCCACGGTTTATCTATGAATGCTGGTTTCTTTGTAAGAATGAGTTTGATTTGAGAAGAAGTACTTTCTGAAAAACTAAAATGTGGCATGACAGCATTTTCTTATATATGGGTACCAGCATCATATTATCTTCGCTGTGTAACATCCCAAATATGTCCAGAAATTCAGGACTGGTTTTCTTGAAACAGAACCTGAAGCATTACAGCCATTCAGTAAACACTGGTGAAATCATGTAAAATGTTCTACAGTGAATTATCAATTTAAAAATATGTTATTCAAAAGAGGAAGAAACACTGAGAAGCTTTACTTTTCCTCCCATAAACATTGTCCAAGTTGAAGTAGTTTAATATTCTTTCATTAACTATTGCGAGGGAAATCTCTTCCAGTTATTTATGTGAAAAATTTGTTCCATGCACACCCATATCATTGAAGCCGCTTATTTTTAAAATCTTATTATTTAAAGTGCTAAGAACATTCATTTGCAGTTAGCATTCTCAGAGTATGTGGAACCATTCTCTCCCTGTAAGTAAAGGTTTATTTGTGGACAATAATAGATATTTAACCATTCTTTAAAAATCCTTTTTTTAATGAGAACTTTTCAAAAGTTTTTCTTTATTTTTAATATACAAAATTTGCCTATGAGAGAATGTCATCCTACTCTGTTTTATATCTAGTTTTCACATCAAAGCCCCCTCATTCATGCATTTCTAAATAAGTATTTCTTAGCAGAATGTGTAAATGAACAAAACATTGATGCACTTGGGCAGAATACTCTCACCAATTTCCTTCAGGATCACACCACACTGGGGTATAATATTTCTCACAAAACTTGATAAAATTTCATGGCATTTTCACCCCCAGTCACAGAGTATGCTATATGAACAAAACCGATTATCTAGGCCCTGCCTTCATCATGTCTGGAGAGTTGTGTGTATGTGATGTGTCTCTTTTAAAGTCTCTTGGGTTTTAATTTTTTCCATAAAGTCGTGAATTGACTGTTTGATTTTTTTCCCCTTTGCTGCTAATATTGAAATAGCACATCAGGGTTCTTCAAAAGAGAATTCAAGCTTAGTTTCTTTTCTGAATTATTCCAATCTCCTTCTCTTTCTTTTCTATTTTACACGGTGCCTTCTCTTCAGTTGCCGTCTTTTAAAAAGAGCTCATCCTACATGGCCCTAGCTCCAAATAATTACTCAGCTTCATTTTATGCAAAAACCCATCTAGGAACCCTGTGGTGGAGTAGGGAAAGAAGCCACACATTACCAGTTGCAAGGAAAAATTTATTCATCATTTTCCTTGGGTCAACAATGACAGGATGACCATGATTCTGGTGTTTCAGATTTCAATATTGGGAGCCCTTTTGAAATATTGGGCAAAAAGTTCAATTTCATGTTATTTGAAAAGCTTATATTTTTTACTTCCTGGGTTGTAACTGGTGTGTGGTGAATTTTGATAAGGATGGCTCTACATTGGGATGAAACTATTTTCTCATTCTTTTCTCATTTCTTCCACTGCTCTTGGATTCCATTGCTATGAGGATTCCTGGTTGGAAATTCTATGATTTTCTTAGTGATCTTGCTATGTGTCCTAATTTATTCCAATGAGATGAGTGCAATACCAAAGAGGAAGTAGAATGAAAAAAATATTTCATTCTTAGAAATTATTTTATCTGAGTGTTCTACCTGGGATATAATAATTTGAGTTTTGTTTCAATTTATTGTCATTATCACACTCTAATTATTTTCCTTTATAGGTGTTAGTGACATACTATCTCTTTCTTATCATTTATTATATTAAATCTAACCTAAGCTTATGTTCTCTTCTAAATTTACATTTTCTTTCAATCTGATGTCCACTTCAATTTATAATTTTAAAATAAAGACATTTTCAACCAGTGTAAAAATGCCGTTCATTGTTCACTTTCATCACAAGATACAGTAAGTGATCATATATCAATTAAATGTATAGATAAAAAAAATTGTTCAATGACAGCCAGAAATACAGCTCTGCTTGGCTGTCTCATCAAGATAATTGAGAAATGAAGAATTTATTTTTTGTTCATCTAATTTTCCTATCTTTGTTATGATTTTCATAGAGATATTTAAATGGTTTAATAATGATTGAAGAGATTATTCATATCCATGAATATACCATACACCACGGAATGTACACATTGGAAAAATGAGTTATTGGTTTAATATTTATCAATAATAATGATGTGTTTCAAAATAGTAATTTTCTGAGGACCTGTATTCCCAAGCTGAGTCATAGATCATAGTTAGTAGTCGAGTTTGAAAGATGCATTTGCCAACTTTTTAAAAATGTGCCACAATTCGATTTCCTGCTGGAGATGTGTGTATGGGACCCCTTTAAATTACTCTGTCACTTTACTATGTAAGGTCATGAGTATTAGTCTGCACACCAAGTTTATGTATGTT
Source organism: Tolypeutes matacus (assembly GCA_026826555.1). Lineage (NCBI taxonomy): Eukaryota > Metazoa > Chordata > Mammalia > Cingulata > Chlamyphoridae > Tolypeutes > Tolypeutes matacus. The sequence continues at coordinate 522,116 of JAKSZT010001078.1, read as the reverse complement.
CATGTACGAATGACATACATCACTGAATAATGGATTAAGAGGAAGCGTGTGGTGATTTTCAAACATTAAGTCTTGGAATTGCCTATTTCTCTCAAGTTGTATTAGTTTTGTGTTTCTTCATTGTTGGAGGATATAATCACGTGTGCATAGATGGAGCATGGTGTACACTACTGGATGGATTAGGTTCTTGTGTTTTATGACCCATTCTCACCCCCATGATATCTAGTGAATAGATGAGTCCTTCCATTTCAAATTTTGTACATTATCAGTGCCTTTTCACCCAAGGGTGTGGGCAATGCCTTTCACAAGCCATAGGAATATTTTGTGGTTGGGAACTCTTTGTATTGTGAATTCCATGATTTATCTGTGTATTCTGCTTTCTTTGTAAGAATGAGTTTGTTTTTATTAGAACTACATTGTGAAAAACTAAAATGTGGCATGACAGCATTTTTTAATATATGGATACCTACCTCACATTTCCTCAGCACTGGGAAACTATGAAAATATGTCCTGAAAATCAGGACTGGTTTTCTTGAAACAGAAACTGGAGCCTTTGAACCATTCAGTAAACACTGTTGAAGTCATGCAAATGATCTCTGTGAATTATCATTTTAAAATTGTATTATAAAAATGGAGTAAATACTGAGAAGAAATTCTTTTGCTCCCATGACTATTCTCCAAGTTGAAGTAGTTTAATATTTTTTCAATAAGTATTGGGAGGAAAATCTGTTCCAGATGTTTATGTGAATAATTCATTCCACATGGACTCATATCATTAAAGACACTTATTCTTAAAATCTTATTATTTAAAAGGCCTAAGAAATTTCAATTGCAATTAGAATTCTCAGGGCATGTGGAAACGTTCTATCCCTCTAAGTAAAGGGTTATTTGTATTCCATAATAGATATTTAACCATTCTTTAAAAATGCATTTTTCAATGAGAACTTTAAAAAAGTTTTTTCTTTATTTTTAATATACCAAATTTGCATATGAGAAAATATCATCTTGATCTGTTTTATATCTAGTTTTCACCTCCAAACCCCACATTCATGCATTATAAAATAGGTATTTTTAGCAGAATGGGTAAATGAACAAAACATTGATGCATTCGGTGAGAAAACACACATTTTTTTTCAAACTCACACCACACTGTGGTGGAATATTTCTTACCGAACTTGATAAAATATCATGGCATTGTTACCACCATTCAAAGAGTAAACTATATGCACAAAACTGATCATCCATGCCCTGTCTTCATCATGTCTGGAGAGTTTTGTGTATGTGCTTTGTCTGTTTTAAAGACTTTTGGGTTTTAATTTTTTCCATAAAGACATGAATTGACTGGTGCCTTTTTTTTCCTTTTACTGCTAAATTTGAACCAACTATTCACGGTTCTTAAAAAGATAATTCAAGCATAGTTTCATTTTTCCACTATCAATTCTCCTTCTCTTTCTTTTCAATTTTTCACAGCACCTTCTCTCCTCTTGCTGTCCTTTTGAAAGAGCTCATCCTCCATGCCCCAAGCTCCAAATAATTACTCTGCAGCATTGTATTTACAAAACCCATCTAGGATCCCTGGCCTTGAGGATGGAAAGGAGCCACACAAAGCCATTTTCTAGCAATCATTTTTTTGCCATTTTTCTTTGGACACCAATTGTAGAAGGACCGTGATTCTAGCATTCCAGGATCCAAAATTGGGAGCCCTTTTGAAATCTGGGTTAAAACGTTCATTTCATTTTAATTGAAAATCTTATCCATTGCACATTGCTGGGATGTATCATCCATGCCCTGAGCTCCAAATAATTAATCAGCATCATTGTATGTACAAAATCCCGCTAGGATGCCTGCGGTGGAGGAGTGAAGGTAGCCATATCCAGTCAGTTTCTAGGAATCATTTCTTTGAAGGTTTTCCTAGGTCACGAATGTCAGGATGATCATGATTCTTGTGTTCAAGGCCCCAAAAGTGAGCATCCTTTAGAAATCTGAGGCAAAAGTTCAATTTCATGTTACTTGAAAAGTTTATCCATTGCACTTTTTGCAATGTATCTTTTGTCTGGTGTATCTTGATGAGGATGGCTTTTCATTGAGATGACAATACTTTCTCATTCTGTTCTCATTTCTTCCTCGGCCCTTGGATTCCTTTGTTACAAGGATTGCTGGTTGGAAATATTATGATTTTCCTAGTGATCTTGTTATGTGTAATAATTTATGCCCATAAAATGTGTGCAATCCCAGAGAGGAATTAACATGAAAAAAAAAATCATTTCATTCCTAGACCTTATTTTGCCAGAGTGTTCTACCTGGAATATAATAACTAGAATTTTGTTTTAATTTATTGTTATTTTAACAGACTAATCATTTGCCCTTATTGGCATTAGTGCCATTCTATCAATTGCTTATCACTGACAATATTAAATCTTACCTAACTGTACATTCCCTTCTAAATTTACATTTTCTTTCAATCTAATGTCTAATGTTATCATATATCATTAAACGTAATAACTAAACAAAAAAAATTGGTCAAGGAGAGCCAGAAAAATGCCTTTGCTTGGCTGTGTCATCAAAAGGATTGAGAAGTGAAGAGTTTCTTTTTTTCTTCCTCTGGTTTTTCTTTCTTTATTACAATTTCAGAGACATTGAAAAGGTTTAATAATGATCAAAGAGAGGAATCACATCCGTGAATATACCATACACCAAGGAATGTACACATTTGAAAAACATATTATCTGTCTAATATTTACCAATGAAAGAGATGTGCTTCAAAATAGTCATTGTGTGATGACATATACAACCAAGGAGAGTCATACATCAGGGTTAGTAGTCAAGTTTGAAAGATCCTATGTCCAAGGATTTAAAAATGAACCACAATTCAATTTCCAACTGTAGATGTGTGTATGGGACCCATTTAAGTTGCTATGACCCTTTATTTTGTAAAGTCATGAGCTTTTCTCTACACACCAAGTTTATGTATGTTCATGTAAGGATGAAATCCGTCACTGAAAAATAGATTAAGTGAAATAGTGTGATGAGTGTCAAACTTGAAGATTTGGAATTGCCTATTACTCTAATGTTTTTTAGTTTTGTGTTTATTCATTGTTAGAGGCTATAATCATGAGTGCATAGAATGGAGTGCGGTTCACACTGCTGGAGGGATTAGGTTCTTATGTTTTGCGACCCATTCTTCTCCCCCATTATATCTTGTGAATAGGTGAGTCCCTCTTTGTCAATTCATGTACCCTACCAGGGCCATTTCGCTCCAGGGTGTGGTCAGGAGAATGCACAGGTCATAGAAAAATTTTGCGATTGGGATCTCTTTGTATTCTGAGTTCTAGGGTTAATCTATGGATTCTGCTTTCTTTGTAAGAATGAGTTTTATTTTATTCCAAGTGATTTCTGAAAAATTAAAATGTGACCTAAAAGTACTGTCTTATATATGGATACCTGCATCACATTCTCTCTGCACTCGGGAACTACCGAAATACATCCAGAGAATCAGGACTTGTTTTCTTCAAACCAAATCTGGAGCCTTCTACCCACTTACTAAACACTGGTGAAATCATGTAAAACGATCTCCTTGAATTAACAAATTTAAATTGTGTTATTCAAATGTGGAGGAATCACTGAGAATCATTTTTTCTTCCCTTGACTATTTTCCAAGTTGAAGAAGTTTAATATGATTTCAATAACTATTAGGAGGAAAATCCCTTCCAGATATTTATGTGAAAAATTCCTTCCATGTGAATTCATATCACTGAACCCACTTATTTTTTAAATCTTTTTATTTAATGGGCCTAAGAACTTTAATTGACAATTGGCATTCACAGGATATGTGGAAACATTCTTTCCCACTGCGTAAAGGTTAATTTGTAGGGGATAATAGTTTTTTAACATTCTTTTCAAATCATTGTTCAATGAGATCTATAAATAAGGTTTTTAAAATTTTCAATAAACCAAATTTGCATATGAGAGTATATCACCCTAATCTGTTTGTATCTGTTTTTCACCTCCAAACGCCCACATTCTTGCATTTTTAAATATGTATTTCTTAGCAGAATGTGGAAATGAACAAAACATTGATGCACTCTTTCAGAATACTCGCACCAGTTCCCTTTAGCATCACACCACACTGGGGTGTCATATTTCTTTAAGATCATTACAAAATATCAAGACATTGTCATCCCCAGTCACAGACTACACCATATGCACAAAACTGATTTTCCATGCCCTCCCTACAGCATGTCTAGAGAGTTGTATGTATGTGTTGTGTCTATTTTAAGGACTCTTTGGTTTTAATTTATTCCACAAAGTTGAGAATTGCCTGGGGGATTTTTATCCTTTTACTGCTAATATTGAACCATCACTTCATGGTTGTTTAAAGAAAATTCGAGGTTAGTTTCTTTTCTCCATAATTCCATTATCCTTCTCATTTTTTCTATTTTTCACAGTGCCTTCTCTCCAGTTGCTAACTTAACCAAAGGGTTCATTCTCCATGCCCCGAGTTCCAAATAAATAATCTAACGGTTGTACAGACAAAACCCCTCTAGGATGCCTGTGGTGGAAGAGTGAAGGAAGCCACACAAGGTCAGTTTCTAGGAATCATTTCTTTGCAGTTTTTTTCTGGGTCACCAATGACAGGCTGACCATGGTTCTAGTGTTCCAGGCTCCACAGATGAGCATCCTTTTGAAATCCGGGGCAAAAAGTTCTTTATTTTACTTGAAAAGTTTATCCATTGCAATTTGCTTTGATATATCTGTTGTCTGGTGAATTTTGATAAGGATGGCTCTTCATGGAGATGACAATAGTTTCTCATTCTTTTCACATTTCTTCCTCTGCCCTTAGAACCAATTGTTATGAGGATTGCTGGTGGTAAATATTATGGTTGTCAAAGTGATATTGTTATGCCTACTAATTTATGTCAATTAGGTGTGTGCAATACCACAGTGGAATTAGCATGAAAAAAAATTTTTTCATTCCTGCAGAATATTTTGCCTGAGTGTTCTACCTGGAATAAAATAATTTGAATTTTGATTTAATTTATTGTCATCATATCAGACTAATTATTTTTCTTCATAGGCATGTGTGACATAATATCTATTTCTTATCATTGATTATCTTATTTCTAAACCTAACCTTACATTCCCTTCTAAATTTACATATTCTTTCAATCTAATGTCTATTTCAATTTATAATTTTAAAATAAAGAACTTTTGAAGAGCTTTAAGAATGCCATTCATTATTCACATACTTCACATGAGGTGGTAAGTGATCATTTATCAATAAAAGTGATAGAAAAATAAAATAATCGTTCAAAGAGAGCCAGAAATATGTCCCTGCTCGGCTGTGTCATCAAAAGGATAGAGAACTGTAGAATTAATTTTTGTTCATCTGGTTTGTCTATCTTTATTATAAATTTTAAAGAGATGCAGAAAATGTTTATTAATCATTGAAGAGATGAATCCCATCCTTGATTATATCATACAACAGGAAATGTAGCCTTTGGGAAAAAAAGTTTATTGGTTTAGGGAAGCGGCTGTGGCTCAATCAGTTGGGCTCCCATTTACCATAAGGGAGGCCCTGGGTTCGGTTCCCGGGGCCTCCTGGTGAAGGCAAGCCTGCCCTCACGGCGTGGTTAGCTGACCCAGTGTGCACAAGCAGCAAGGGGGAATAAATGAATAAACAAATAAATAATATTTAAAAAAAACGTTTATTGGTTTAATATTTATCAATAAAAGGGATTTGTTTCTAAATGGTCATTTTGTTAGAACATGCACAACCAAGGTGAGTCATAAATCATGGTTAGTAGTCGAATTTGAATGATGATCTATGTTTTAAGAAAGGAATCACAATTCAATTTCCCATAGTAGTCGAATTTGAATGATGCTCTATGTTTTAAGAAAGGAATCACAATTCAATTTCCCATAGTAGATGTGTGTTTGGGACCCATTTAAATTTCTAGGTCCCTTTATATCGTAAGGTCATGTGTTTTGCTCTACACACCAAGTTTATATATGTTTATGTAGGAATGATATCCGTCCCTGAAAAATAGATTAAGAGAAAGAGTGTGGTGATTGTCAAACATGAAGGCTAGGAATTGCCTATTTATCTAAAGTCTTACTTTTGTGTTTCTTCGTCGTTGTAGGCTACAATCACTTATGCATAGAATAGAATGCCGTGCACATGGCTGGTGGATTAGTTTCATGATTTTTATCACCCATTCTTATCCCCCATGTTATCTTGTGAATATTTCAGTCGCTCTTTGTCAACTCATGTATTCTACCAGTGCCTTTTTGCTCCAGTGAGTGGACTGGGACTTTCACAAATCATAGGAGAATTTTGCAGTTAGGAGCTCTTTGAATTCTGTGTTCCGGGGATTATCTGTGGCTTCTGCTTTCTTTGTAAGAATGAGGTTGATTTTATTCCTATTCTTTAATCCAAGAACTTTCTGAAAAATTAAAATATGGCATAAGAATATTGTTTTATATATGGATACCTGCATCACATTGTCTCTGCACACCGGAACTATCCAAATATGTCCAGAAAATAAGGACATTTTTTTTTGTAACAGTACCTGGTGCCGTCTAACCATTCAGTAAACACTGGTGAAGTCATGTAAAATGATCTCCTGTGAATTATCAATCTAATATTGTGTTAATCAAAAGCAGGGGAAATACTGAAAAGCAATTCTATTCCTCAGATTACTATTCTCCAAGTTGAAGTAGTTTGATATTATTTCATTAACTATGAGGAGGAATGTCTGTTAAAGATATTTATGTGAAAAATTTGTTCCACACGAACTCATCATTAAAGCCACTTATTGTTAAAATCATATTATTAAAAGTGATAAGAACATTCATTTGGAATTAGCATTCACAGTGTATGAGGGAACATTCTGTCCTTAAATGTAAAGGATTATTTGTAGATAATCATAGATATTTAACCGTTATTTTAAAACCCATTTTTCAACAAGAACTTTTAAAAAGTGTTTCTTTATTTTTAATATACCAAATTTGCGTATGAGAAAATATATTCCAAATCAGTTTTATATCTAGTTTTCACCTCCAAACACCCACATTTATGCTTTTTTTTACATTTTTAATGCCTTTTTAAATATATATATCTTAGGAGATAGTGTAAATGAAAAAAACATTGATGCACTCGATCAGAATCCTCACACTACTTTCCTTCAGCATCACACCACTCTGGAGTGTAATATTTCTTACAAATCATAATAAAATATCATGGCATTGTCACCCCCAGTCAGAGAATATACCATATGCACAAAACTGATTTTCCATGCCCTGTCTTCAACATGTCTGGAGAGTTGTGTGAATGTGTTGTGTCTGTTTTAAAGACTCTTGTGTTTTAATTGTTTCCCCATAGTTGTGAATTGAATGGTGGATTTTTTTCCTTTTACTGCTAATTTTGAAACAGCACCTCAGGGTACTTCAAAAGAGAATTTGGATTGGTTTCTTTTCTCCACTATTACATTCTCCTCAATGTATTTTGTTTTTCCCAGTGCCTTCTCAAAGGATGCTGTCTTTTTCAAAGAGCTCACCCTCCATGCCCCATGCTCCAAATAATTATTCGGTGGCATTGAATGGATAATACCCATCTAGGTTCCTTGCTGTGGAGAAGGGAAAGAAGCCACACAAGGCCAGTGGCTGTTTTTTCTGGGTCATCAATGGCAACATGTCCATGATTCTATAACTCCAGGCTCTGCAAGAAGGAGCCCTTCATTTAATCTGGGGCAAAAATTTCAATTTCATCTTACTTGACAAGTTTAGGCTTTGCATTTTGATGGGATTCATCTGGTGAATTTTGATAGGGATGGCTGTACATTGAAATGACAATACTTTCTCATTCATTTCTCATTTCTTCCTCTTCCCTTGGATTCCATTGGTATGAAATATTATGGTTTTCCTAGTGACCTTGTAATGTGTACTAATTTATGCCCATTAGATGTATGCAATACCAAAGAGGAATTAGCATGAAAAAAAAATCATTTCTTTCCCACAGTTTATTTTGCCACAGTGTTCTACCTGGAATAAAATCACTTGAATATTCTTTTAATTTATTGTCATTATATCAGACTAATTATTTTCCTTTCTTGGCGTTAGTGTCAAACTATGTATTTCTTATCATTGAGTATATTAAATCTAACCTAACATTACATTCCCTTTTAAATTTATATTTTCTTTCAATCTGATGTCCATTTCAATTAATAATTTTAAAATGAGATCTTTCCAACAGCTATAAAAATCCATTCATTGTTCACATTCTTCACATGAGCTGCTAAGTAATCATTTATCATTAAATGTTATAGATATAAAAACATGGTTCAAAGAGATCCAGAAAAAACCCTCTGCTTCGCTGTGTCATCAAAAGAATTGAGAAGTGAAGAATTACTTTTTTGTTAATCTGGTTATTCTTTCTTTATTATAATTTTTATAGAGATACTGAAAAGTTAAAATAATGATTGAAGAGATGAATCACATCCATGAATATACCATACACCAGGAAATGTATACTTTGGAAAAAGAGGTTATCGGTTTAATATTTATTACTAAAAGTGATGTGTTTGAAAATAGTCATTTTGTAATGACATATACAACCAAGGAGAGTCATACATTATGGTTAGTAGTTGAGTTGAGTTTTATGATGCTTTGTCCAGGTTTGAAAAAATGAACCACAATTCAATTTCCCACAGGGGATGTGTGTATGGGTCCCATGTAAGTGGCTATGACCCTTTATTTTGTGAGGTCATGAGCTTTGCTCATTTTTAAATTATTTGAACATAATTTATTTATGTTCATGTAAGATTGATAGCCATCACTGAAAATAGATTAAGAGAAAGAGTGTGATGAGTGTCAAAAATGAAGGCTTGGAATTTCTATTACTCTAAAGTTGTCTTAGATTTGTGTTTATTCACTGTTGGAGGCTATAACCGTGAGTGCATAGAATGGATAGTGGTTCACAGTGCTGGATGGATTAGGTTCTTATGCTTTGAGAATCATTTTTCTCCCCAATGATATCTTGTGAATAGGTGAATCCCTCTTTGTCAATTTATGTACCCTACCAGCACCTTTTCACTCCAGGGTGTGGGCAGGGGTTTCCACAAGTTATAGGATAATTTTGCAATTGGGGGCTCTTCTATTCTGAGATCTGGGGTTTATCTGTGGATTCTGCTTTCTTTGTAAGTATGAGTTTGAGTTTATTCAAAGTAATTTCTGAAAATTTAAAATGTGGCAGAATGGTATTGTTTTATATATGGATACCTGCATCACATTTTCTCTGAACTCAGGAATTACCCAAATATGTCCAGAAAATCGGCACTGGTTTTCTTGAAACAGAAAGTGGAGACTTGTAACCCCACATTAAATGCTGTTGAAATCATGTAAATCGCTCTCCTTGAATAATCGATTTAAAATGGTGTTATTCAAAAGCAGAGGATACATTGAGAAGCATTTCTTTTTTTCCCCTGAATATTTTCCAAGATGAAGTAGCTTGATATTATTTCATTAATATTAAGAAGGAAATCTGTTCCAGATATGTATGTGAAAAATTTGATCTACTCAAACTCATATCATAGAAGCCACTTCTTTTTAAAATCTTATTATTTAAAGGGGTTAAGAACATTAACATGCAATTAGCATCCACGGGGTATGTGGAAACATTCTCTCCCTCTATGTAAAGGTTTATTTGTAGATGATAATAGATATTTAACCATTCTTTTAAAATCCATTTATCTACAAGAACTTTTAAAAAGTTTTTTTTATTTTAATATACCTATTTTGTATATGAGAGAATATCATCCTAATCTGTTTTATATCTAGTTTTCACATCCAAACACTCATATTCATGCATTTTTAAATATGTATTCCTTAGCAGATTGTGTAAACTAAGAAAATATTAATGCACTAGGTCAGAATCTTCACACCATTTCCTTCAGCATCACATCTCACTGGGGTTTAATGTTTCTTACACATCATGATAAAAATATCATGGTATTGTCACCACCAGTCACAGAATATACTATATGCACAGAACATATTATCCTTGGCCTGACTTCAACATGTCTGGAGATTTGTGTGTATTTATTGTGTATGTTTTAAAGACTCTTGTGTTTTAATTTTTTCCTCATAGTCATTAATGGACTGGTGGATTTTTTTTTCATTTTCATGCTAATTTTGAATGAGCACCTTCCAGTTGTTCACTAGAGAATTCACATTTAGTTTCTTTCCTCCGCTACTGCATACTACTTCTCTCTCTTTTCTATTTTTCACCATGACTTCTCTCCAGTTGCTCTCTTTTCCAAAGAGCTCATCCTCCATGCACCAAGCTCCAAAATAATTACTCTGTGGCATTTGTTGGACAAAACCCATCTAGGATTCCTGTGGTGGAGGAGGGAAAGAAACCACAAAAGGGCACTTGCTTGGAATCACATACTCACCATTTGTCCTATTTCACAGATTGCAAGATGACAGTGATTCTAGCGATCCAGTCTTCACAAGTGGGATCCCTTTTGAAATCCAGGGCAAAAAGTTCAATTTCATGTTACTTGAAATACTTATCCATTACATTTTGCTGGGATGTTTATGGGATATGGTGAATTTTGATAAGCAAGGCTCTTCATTGAGATGACAATACTTTCTCATTCTTTTCTCATTTCTTCCTGTGCCCTCGGATTCCATTGTTATGAGGATTGCTGGTTAAAAATACGATGCTTATCTTAGTGATCTTGTTATTTGAACTAATTTATGCCAATGAGATTTGTGCAATACCAAAGAGAAATTTGAAGGAAAAAAATTATTTCTTTTGTTGAGATTATATTGTCTGAGTGTTCTACATGGAATATAATAATTTGAATTTTGATTTAATTTATTGTCATTATATCAAAGTAATTATTTTCCTTTTAGACATTAGTGCCATACTATCTATTTCTTATCAATGATTATATTAAATCAAACCTAACCTTACTTTCCCTTCATAATTTACATTTTCTTTCCTTCTGATGTCCATTTCAATTTGTAGTTTTAAAATAAAGAAATTTTCAACATATTTAAAAAGCTATTTATTGTTCACCTTCATATGAGGTGGAAAGTGATCATATATCATTAAAAGTAATACGTAAAAAAGCATTGTTTGAGGAGAGCCAGATAAACGCCTCTGCTTGGCTGTGTCATCAAAAGGACTGAGAAGTGAAGAATTTCTTTTTTGTTCATTTGGCTATTCTTTCTATATTATAATTTTTATAGAGATACTGAAAAGTTAAAGTAATGATTGAAGAGATGAATCACATCCATGAATATACCATACACCAGGAAATGTACACTTTTTAAAAAGAGGTTTTTGGTTTAATATTTATCACTAAAATAGATGTGTTTAAAAATAATCATTTGGGATGACACATACAATCCAGGAGAGTCATACATCATGGTTAGTAGTCGAGTTTTAATGATGCTTTGTCCAAGTATTAAAAAATGAAACACAATTCGATTTCCCACTGGGGTTGTGTGTATGGGACCCATTTATGTTGGTATCACCCTTTATTTTGTGAGGTCATGAGCTTTGCTCTACACACCAGTTTATTTATATTCATGTAAGATTGATAACCATCACTGAAATAGATTAAGAGAAAGAGTGTGATGGGTGTCAAACATGAATGCTTGGAATTTCTATTACTCTAAAGTTGTCTTAGTTCTGTGTTTATTCATTGCTGGAGGCTATAACCGTGAGTGCATAGAATGGAGTGTGGTTCCCACTGCTGGATGGATTATGTTCAAATGCTTTGAGAACCATTTTTCTCCCGCTTGATATGTTGTGAATAGGTGAGTGCCTTTTCACTCCAGGTTGTGGACAGGGGCTTCCACAAGTCGAAGGAAAATTTTGCAATTGGGGGTTTTTGTATTTTGAGATCTGAGTTTTATCTGTGCATTCTTCTTTCTTTGTAAGAATGAGTTTGATTTTATTCCAAGTACTTTCTGAAAATTTAAAATGTGGCATAAGTGTCTTGTTTTATATATGGATACCTGCATCACATTCTCTCTGTAGTCAGGAATTACCCAAATATGTCCAGAAAATTGGGACTGATTTTCTTGAAACAGAACGTGGAACCTTCGAACACCACATTAAAAGCTTTTGAAATCATGTAAAGTGATATCAATGAATAATTGATTAAAAATTGTGTTATTCAAAAGCAGAGAATACACTGAGAAGCATTTCTTTGTTTCCCTTGATTATTTTCCTAGTTGAAGAAGCTTGATATTATTTCATTAAGTATTAGGAAGGAAATCTGTCCCAGATATGTATGTGAAAATTTCGTTCAACTCAAACTCATATCATAGAAGCCACTTATTTTTAAAATCTTATTATTTCAAAGGGCTAAGAACATTCACATGCAATTAGCATTCACAGGGTATGTGGAAACATTCTCTCCCTCTATGTAAAGGTTTATTTGTAGATGATAATAGATATTTAACCATTCTTTTAAAATCCATTTATCTACAAGAACTTTTAAAAAATTTCTTTATAATTTTTAATATACCAAATTTGTATATGAGAGAATATCATCCTAGTCTGTTTATATCTAGTTTAAACATCCAAACACTCATATTCATGCATTTTTAAATATGTATTCCTTAGCAGAATGTGTAAACTAAGAAAATATTAATGCACTATGTCATAATCATCACACCATTTTCCTTCAGCATCACACCTCACTGGGGTTTAATATTTCTTACACATCATGATAAAAAATATCATGGTATTGTCACCACCATCACAGACTATACTATATGCACAGAACTGATTATCCATGGCCTGACGTCAACATGTCTGGAGGTTTGTGTGTATTTGTTGTGTATATTTTAAAGACTCGGGTTTTAATATTTTCCTCATAGTCATGAATGGACTGGTGGATTTTTTTTCATTTTCATGCAAATTTTGAATGAGCACCTCCCAGTTCTTCACTAGAGTATTCCAGCTTAGTTTCTTTTCTCTGCTATTGCATTCTCTTTCTCTTTAATTTGTATTTTTCACAGCGACTTCTCTCCAGTTGCTCTCTTGTCCAATGAGCTCAGCCTCCATACACTGAGCTCTAAAATAATTACTCTGCAGCATTTTAAGGACAATACCCATCTAGGATTCCTGTGGTGGAGAAGGGAAGGAAGCGACCCAAGGGCAGTTGTTTGGGATCATATACTCGCCGTTTGTCCTATTTCACCGATTGCAAGATGACGGTGATTCTAGCGTTCCAGTCTTCACAAGTGGGATCCCTTTAGAAATCCGGGGCAAAAAGTTCAATTTCATGTTACTTGAAATACTTATCCATTACATTTTGCTGGGATGTATATGGGGTAAGGTGGATTTTGATAAGCAGGGCTCTTCATTGAGATGACAATACTTTCTCATTCTTTTCTCATATCTTACTCTGCCCTCGGATTCCATTGTTATGAGGATTGCTGTTTGGAAATATGTTGCTTTTCTTAGTGATCTTGTTATTTGAAATAATTTATGCCAATGAGATGTGTGTAATACCAAATAGGAATTCTCAGGAAAAAAATATTTCATTTGTATAGATTGTATTGTCTGAGTGCTCCTCCTGGAATATAATAATATGAAATTTGATTTAATTTATTGTCATTATACCAATACCTAATTATTTTCCTTTTAGACATTAGTGCCATACTATCTATTTCTTATCATTGATAATATTAAATCAAACCTAACCTTCCTTTCCTTCAAAATTTACATTTCCTTTCATTCTCACATCAATTTCAATTTGTAGTTTTAAAATAAAGACACTTTCAGCAGATTTAAAAAGCCATTCATTGTTCACCTTCTTCACATGAGATGGTAAGTGATCATATATCAATAAAACTGATAGATAAACAAAATAAATTTTTCAAGGAGAGCCAGAAATATGCCTCTGCTTGGCTGTGTCATCAAAAGGATTGAAAAGTGAAGAATTTCTTTTTTTGCTCATCTGGTTTTTCATTCTGTATTATAATTTCATAGAGATATTGAAAAAGTTTAATAATGATTGAGGAGATGAATTCACATCCGTGAATATACCATACACCTGGGATTGTACACATTGGAAAAACAGGTTATCAGTTTAATATTTAATAATAAAAGAGATGTGTTTCAAAATAGTCATTTTGTGAGGACATATACACCCAAGGTGAATCGTACATCATGGTTAGTAGTCGAGTATGAAAGATGCTCTGGCCAAGTTTTACAAAATGAACCACATAACGATTTCCTGCTGAGATGTGTGTATGGGACCCCTTTTAGTTCCTATGTCCCTTTATTTTGTAAGTTCATGAGTTTTGCTCTACACACTAAATTTATGTATGTTCATGTACGAATGGTATCCATCACTGAAAAATCGATTAAGAGAAAAAGTGTGGTTGTGTCAAATATGAAGGCTCAGAATTGCCTATTTCTCTAAGGTTTTCTTAGTTTTGTGTTTCTTTGTTTTTGGAGGTTATAATCGCATTTGCATAGAATGGAGCACGGTGCACACTGCTGGTAGATTAGGTTCCTGTTTTTTATCACCCATTCTTATCCCCCAAGGTATCTTGTGAATAATTGAGTCTTTCTTTGTCAACTTATTTACACTTCCATTGCTTTTTCACTCCATGGTGTAGGCAAGGGCTTTCATAATCCATAGGAAAATTTTGCGTTTAGGAGCTCTTTGTATTCTGCATTCCATGGTTTATCGGTGGCTTCTGCTTTCTTTGTAAGAATGAGGTTGATTTTATTCCAAGTCTTTATTCCAAGAAATTTCTGGAAAATTAAAATATGGCATTTGAGTATTGTTTTACATATGGATACCTGCATCACATTGTCTCTGTACTCCGGAACTATCCATATATATCCAGAAAATCAAGACAGGTTTTTTGTAACAGTACTTGGATCCTTCTAACCATTCATTAAACACTTGTGAAGTCATGTAAAACGATCTCCTGTGAATTACCAATTGAAAATTGAGTTAATAAAA
This sequence comes from Tolypeutes matacus, assembly GCA_026826555.1. Taxonomy (NCBI): domain Eukaryota; kingdom Metazoa; phylum Chordata; class Mammalia; order Cingulata; family Chlamyphoridae; genus Tolypeutes; species Tolypeutes matacus. The sequence continues at coordinate 507,111 of JAKSZT010001078.1, read as the reverse complement.
AGCAGAGGAAACACTGGGAAGCACTTCTTTTCCTCCCATTACTGTTCTCCAAGTTGAAGTAGTTTGATATTATTTCATTAATTCTTTGGAGGAAAGTGTTGTAAAGATATTTAGGTGAAAAATATGTTCCACACCATCTCATATCATTGAAGCCACTTATTATTTTAATTGTATTATTTAAAAGGGATAAGAACTTTCATTTGGAATTAGCATTCAGAGAGTATGTGGGAACATCCTGTCCCACTAGGAAAAGGTTTATTTGTAGATGATCATAGATATTTAACCATTCTTTTAAAATCCATTTTTCAATGAGAACTTTTAAGAAGTATTTCTTTAATTTTAATATACCAAATTTGCCTATGAGAGAATATTGTCCAAATTAATTTTATATCTACTTTTCACCTCCAAACACCCACATTCATTCATTTTTTTCATGCATTTTAAAATATATATTCCTTAGCCAATGGTGTAAATGACAAATATTGATACACTCATTCAGAATCCTCGCACCATTTTCCTTCAGCATCACACCACCCAGGTGTGTAATATTTCTTACAGCTAATGAACAAATATCATGGCATTGTCTCCCCCAGTCACAGATTATACTTTTTGTGGAAAATTAATTATCCATGCCCTTCCGTCAACTTGTCTGGAGATTTGTGTGTATGTGTTCTGTCTGTTTTAAAGACTCTTGGGTTTAATTTTTTCCATATACTCATGAATTGACTGGTGGACATTTTTCCTTTTACTGCTAGTTTTGGACCAGCACTTAAAGGTTCTTCCAAAGAGAATTGGAGCTAATATTCTTTCCTCCAATATTCTATTCTGCTTCTCTTTCTTTTCTATTTTTCACACAGACTTCCTCCAGCTGCTGTCTTTTCCAAAGAGCCCATGGTCCATGCCCCAAGATCCAAGTAGTTATTCTGTGGCATTGAATGGACAAAACCCATGTAGGATCCCTGCGGTGGAGAAGGGAAAAAAGCCACACAAGGCCAGTTGCTCATAATTTTTTCTTTGCCATTTATCCTGAGTCAGCAATGGCAGCATGCTGGTGATTCTAACGTTCCAGGCACCACAAGAGGAAGCGCTTTTTAAAATCCATGACAAAATTTCCAATTTCATGTTACTTCAAATCTTATCCATTGCACTTTTCTGTGATGTATCTGGTGTCTGGTGAATTTTGATAGGAATGGCTCTTCATTGTGTAGACAATACTTTCCCATTTTTTTCTCATTTCTTCCTCTGCCCTTGGATTCCACTGTTATGAGGATTGCTGCTGGAAATACTATGGTTTTCCAAGTGATCTTGTATGTGTAATAATTTATGCCAATGAGATGTGTGCAATATCAAAGAGGAATTATCATGACAAAAATATTATTTCATTCCAAGGCATTATTTTGTCTGATTGTTCTACCTGGAATATAATAATTTCAAAGAATTTTAATATATTGTCATTATATCAGACTATGTTATTTCCATTATAGGTGGTAGTGCTATCCTATCTATTTCTAATCATTGATTATGTAAAATTTAACCTAACATCACATTCCCTTTTAAATTTACATTTTCTATAATCTGATGTTCATTTCAATTGCTAATTTAAAAATAAAAATCTTTTCAACATCTTTAAAAAAGGCTTTCATTCTTCTCTGTCTTCATATGAGGTGGTAAGTGATCATATATATTAATAAAACTGATAGATATACAAAGAAAAAAAATTGTTCAAGGAGAGCCAGAAAAATGCCTCTGCTTGGATGTCATCAAAAGGATTTAGAAGGGAAGACTTTCATTTTAGCTCATTTCATTTTTCTTTCATTATTGTAAATTTTTTAGAGGTTTTGAAAAGATATAATAATGATTGAAAAGATGTCTTCACAACTGTGAATATATCATACACCAGGGAAAATACACATTGGAAAAACAGGTTTTTGATTTAATATTTATTACAAAAAATTGATGTGTTTCAAAATAATCATTTTATGAAGACATGTACATCCAAGGTGATTCATGCATGATGGTTAGTAGCCAAGTTTGAAAGATGCTCTTGCCAAGTTTTTAAAAATGTTCCAGAAATCAATTTCCTGCTGGAGATGTGCGTATTGGACCCCTTTAAGATGCTATGACCCTTTATTTTGTAAGGTCATGTGTTTTGCTCAGTACACCAAATTTTTGTATGTACATGTGTGAATGATATACATCAAAGAAAAAGAGATTATAGAAAGAGAGTGGTGAGTGTCATACATGAAGGCTTGGAATTGCCTATTTCCCTAAGATGACTTAGTTTTTGTTTCTTCATTGTGGCAGGCTCCAGTTGCATGTGCATAGAATAGAATGTCATGCACACTGCTGGTTTGATTAGGTTTTTTGTTTTATGACTCATTTCTTTCCCCCATTTTATCTTGTGTTTAGTTGAGTCCCTCTATGTATACTTATGCACCCTAGCAGTGCATTTTCTCTCCAGGGTGTGGGCAGATGTTTTCACAATCCAAAGGAAAATTTTGCGGTTTGGAGCTCTTTGAATTCTCAGTTATGATGTTGATCTGTGGATTCTGCTTTCTTTGTAAGAATGAGTTTGATTTTATTTCATGTGCTTTCTGAAAAATTAAAATATTGCATAAGGGCCTTGTTTCATATATGGATACCTGCATCACATTCTCTCTGCCCTCAGGAACTACCCATATATGTCCAGAAAATATGGATTGGTTTTCATGAAACACAACCTGGGGCCTTCTAACCATTCAGTAACACTGGTGAAGAACTGTAAAATGGTCTCCTATGAATTATTGAACTAAATTGCTTATTCACAAGCAGAGGAAACACTGAGAAGCATTTCTTTTCTTCCCATTATTTTTTCTCCAAATTCAAGTAGTTTAAAATTATTTCATTAATTATAAGGAAGAAAATCAGTTCACGATATATATGTGAAAAATTTGTTACACGTGAACTCATGTCATTGAAGCCACTTATTTTTAATATCTTATTATTTAAAAGGGCTAAGAACTTTCATTTGCAATTAACATTCACAGGGTAATTGGAAACATCCTCTCCCTCTGAGTAAAGTTCTATTTGTAGACGATAATATATATTTAACCATTCTTTTAAAATCCATTTTACAATGAGAAGTTTTAAAAAGGTCTCTTTATTTTTAATATACCAAATTTGAATATGAGTTTATATCATCCTAATCTCTTTTATAACTAGTTATCACCTCCAGGCACCCCCATTCATGCATTTTTAAATATGTATTCCTTTGCAGCATGTGTAGATGAACAAAACTTTTATGCACTTGTTCAGAATACTCACACCAATTCCTTCAGCATCACAGCACACTGGGGTGTAATATTTCTCACAGATCATGATAAAATATCATGGTGTTGTCACTCCCCTTCACAGACTATATTATATGCACAAAACTTATTATCCATGCCCTTTCTTCAACATGTCTGGAGAGTTGTGTGTATGTGTTGTGTCTGTTTTAAAGTCTCTTAGGCTTTAATTTTCTCCATTTAGTCATTATTTGAATGGCGGATTTTTTTCCTTTTGCTTCTAATTTTGAACCGGCCCATCCAGGTTCTTCAAAAGAGAATTCAGGATTAATTTCTTTTCTCCAATATTCCATTCTCCTTTTCTTTCTTTTATATTATACACAGTGCCTTGTCTCCAGTTGCTGTCTTTTCCAAGGAGCTCATCCTCCATACCCTGAACTCAAAATAATTACTCCACTGCATTTTATGGACAAAACACATCTAGGATCCCAGCAGTGGAGGAGGGAATGTAGCCACCGTAGGCCAGGTGTTATCAATCATTTTTCACCATTTTTCCTGGGTCAACAATGGCAGAAGGGCCATGATTCTAGTGATCCAGGTTCCACAAGTGGAAGCCTTTTTGATATCCAGGGCAAAAAGTTTAATTTCATATTACTTGAAAACTTATCCGTTGCACTTGCCTGGGATGTATCTGGTGTCTGGGGAAATTTGACAGGGATGGCTATTTATTGAGAAGACAATACATTCTCATTTGTTTCTCATTTATTCCTTTGCCTTTGGATTCCATTGAAATGAGGATTGCTGGTTGGATATACTATCATTTTTCTAGTGATCTTTATATGTGTACTAATATATGACAATTAGATGTTTGCAATACCAAAGAGTAATTATCATGAGAAAAGAATTTATTTAATACCTAGAGTTTATGTTGGCTGAGTGTTCTACCTGGAATATAATCGTTTGAATTGTATTTTAAATTATTGTCATTATATAAGACTATTTATTTTTCTTTATCAGCATTACTGCCATACTCTCTATTTCTTACCATTGATTATTTTAAATCTAACCTAACCTTACATTCCCTGCAAAATATACAATTTCTTTCAATCTGATATCTATTTCAATATAGAATTTTAAAATAAAGACCTTTTCAACAGCTTTTAAAAAGCCATTCATTTTTCACTTTCTTCACATGATGTGGTAAGTGATCGTATGCCAATAAAACTGATAGATAATAGAAAATGCTTCAAAGAGAGCCAGAAACACATCTTTGCTTGGCTTGTCATCAAAAGAATTGAGAAGGGAAGAATTTATTTTGGTTTATCTGGTTTTGCTTTCTTTATTATAATTGTAATAGAGAAATGGAAAAGAATTAATAGTGATTGAAGAGATGAATTTACATCTGTGAATATTCCATACAGCAGAGAATGTACACATTGGAAAAACAGCGTATCGGCTTAATACTTATTAATAAAAGAGATGCGTTTCAAAATAGCCATTTTGTGTGGACATGTACATCCAAGGTGAGTGATGGAGTTTCAGTTATAGGCCATGACTAATGACAGAAAGCAGGAATATAATAAACAATTCTCCGTTCTCATGCTCTAGGAGCTGGGTGGGGAAACAGCCTGAGACAATGCCTGTAAATTACAGAAATGTAAAATAACTGACTCATTGACCTTTAACACTTGTTGATTTCAGCTCATGTGTAACTGTTAAGTAACTATTACACTTACACATTTGCACATGTATTTTGATTTGCTTTAAAACAAACAAAAGTCACATTCTATGAAGTGGCTGGGCTCTTCTATCCATATTGGATGGACAGTTCCCTGATCGTAGTTTCTCTTCCATCTGTCTTATTCTTTCTTTCTCATGCATGGCACCGTTTTCACACACCCATGTCCTGACCAGCATCATATGGTGCCTAAACAGGGACTTGAACCTGTTATGTTGGCTGTAAAGTTTACATACTATTAATAAAAATATTATAACTCCACAAAAAGTCCAGTTTCACACTGATAATTTATGTACTTTAAATGATTTTCAAAAATGACTGGGTGATATTAATTGGGTACGGCCTACTTTAGGAATTCCAACTTATGCCTTAGCTAATTTTTTCAATGCTCTAACAGGAGACCCTAACTTAAATATTCCTTGCATTTTAAGCCCAGAAGCAAAAGAGGAGTTAAAATTGTTAGAAAAAAGTGTGCAAAATAGCCAACTAACAAGGATAAATGTAAATCTTCCAATTTCTCTTTTAATATTTCCATCTTGCCATTCCCCTACTGGGATACTTTGGCAAGAGGATGTTGAACCCTAAATTAGCCTACCCATAGGCCTTCATGGAAACCAGAGTAATGTAGAAAGAAAAATTTTCCACTGTCCCCCTAAGTGTCCTACCTGAAAAGCACACAACCTCCACTCCCTTGAAAAATCTTGCAAGGACAGACAAGCACACAACCTCCCCTCCCTTGAACAATCCTTCAAGGACAGACAACCACACAACCTCCCCTCCCTTGAACAATCCTGCAAGGACATCTCAACCCTGCAGCTGTGCCCCAGGCTATCAGGGCAAACGCTAGCTAACTTCCAAAATCTGCTTCTGTACATCCTGCTTACTTGCAAACTGCAAAAGCAACCCCCTATAAAAGGGAGCCATTTTAAAACCTGGGGGCTGCAGTTCTCTCCTGCATGAGAGGTGCTGCAGACACCGGCGGGCTTAGCTCAATAAACTTCATAAAATTGGTTAAAGTCTGAGTGTGGTCGATCTCCTGGGTTATAACATTTGGAGACCCCAGCGGGATCAACCGCGAAGTCCCCCTTAATTGGGATCGACCTCCTCAGACTAAGCGGGAAGTGCCTCCACTTCCTCGCCTTAGCTTTCGATTCATGATTGGATTCTGACTAGGACGGTGGCCATGAGGAATCTGGTAAGGGATTCTCCCTTTTGTGTTGGCTCCGGAGCATTTGTGGGGGCTGTTGCAGGCGGGACGCCGTGATACTGCACACCCCGAATCAGGGACGGGACGCCCTCTCCTGATTTTGGAAACCATTAGGTTTCACTTTGGTATTTGGCTGGGTGAGTGGGAGTTAGACTAGTCTCCAGTGTTTTGTTCCTTTGTCTGTCTATGTTCAGAGTTTCTTGGTGTTTTAACTGTTTCAACCCTAACAGGATGGGACAAGGAATATCCACTCCGCGGACTCCTCTTAAATGCATTCTTGCTAATTTTTCTGATTTCTTTAAGAGATCCTGTGACTATGGGAAGCCAGCAGATCCAGGCTTCCTATGAACCCTCTGTGAACTTGAATAGCCAGGCTTCTGAATAGATTGGCCTTCAGAAAGTTCATTTGATTTATCTCTGTTGTTTGCTGTACGGTCTGTTGTTTATGGGGTTCCCCACCCCAACCAGAGGGTTTATATAGATGTTTGGATTGACATTGTGTATGATAAAGTAGATTATATCCAGAAATGCCAGAAACCAGGGAAGGGGGATATGTATGCAAGGGTAGGCGGAAAAACCATTTTAGTAACTGCCCCAAAACCTCGAGGGGCACAGGATCCCCTGAAAGAAAAGAAATATGAGAAACCAGAGAAACAAAAACCCTGTTTATATCCTGTTCTGCCGTGGGAAACTGATGATATAGCTGAAAGCTTCTTTGACCCCCCGCCTTACCCAAGAACTCCCTCGCAGCAACAGGCCCCAGGGCGATTGCCCCAAGGGGAAGTCCAGAGTCCTCCCCACACGAGAGGGGTAGTGCCCTATCAGCCCCTTCCACCAGGGCCTGATTCTTCAGTGCCCCTGTTGCCGCTCAGGGAAGTTCCTCCTCAATCAGGGGCGCCTCCAGGAATGATTTATGTCCCATTTGCCACCTCTGATCTCTATAATTGGAAACACCAGAACCCTCCTTTTTCAGAGGACCCCCAGAGGCTGATTTCGCTTTTAGGAACTATTTTCCACATTCATCAGCCTACCTGGGATGATTGTCAACAGATTTTACAGACTTTGTTCACTTCTGAGGAGAGAGAGAGAATCCATCGGGAGGCTGCTAAGATTATCTTGGGAGACAATGAGGGGGACTTCCAGACTAGGAGGGATGAATTGGAGGAATCACTCCCTTCGAATCCTCCTCGTTGGAACCCTAACACTGATGCAGGGATGACAGCCTTGCGCCACTATCACCAGGCTCTACTTAGGGGTCTAAGGGCAGCAGCTAAAAAGCCTACTCATTTAACTAAGGTTAGTGCAGTCATGCAGGGTAAGGACAAGTCCCAGGCTGCTTTCTTAAAGAGATTATTGGAGGCATATCGAATGTACACCCCCTTAGACCCAGAAGATGAAAATAACAGATGAATGGTAAACATGGCATTTGTCTCTCAGTCGGCCTCAGATACTAGAAAAATACTTCAAAAGCAAGAAGGGTTTGAAGGAAAAGCTAGAAGTGAATTGGTAGAAATAGCTCAGAAAGTGTTCCAAAATAGAGAAGATCCTATTTGGGAGCAGACCAAGCAGCTCTCGTGAATCTTGCTGGCAGCACCAACCCGGAAACCCCATCCCTCCAAGGGACAGCCGGAGAGAGAAGACCTAAAGAAAAACCAATGTGCCTTTTGCAAGGGGATGGGGCACTGGATAAAGGATTGTCCTAAGTTGATAGGCAGAAGGGCTCAGGAGCCTAAGGAACCAGCCCGCCTCTTAGTAGAAACTGAAGATTGGGGGGGTCAGGGTTCCTTTGAGCTTGGTCCCCAGGAACCCATGTTAAAGTTAACAGTCGAAGGGAAGCCAACTGAATTCCTAGTAGACAGGGGGGTCAGCTTTTCAGTTCTCCAAGAGACAACTGTGGAACTTTCATCCCAGAAGACTTCTATCATAGGGGCAACAGGAAACCTAAATCTTACCCCTGGACTCGAGCCTGAATTACTGACTTAGGAAAGGGTACTCTTACCCATTCCTTCTTAGTAATGCCAGAATGCTCATACCCCCTCTTAGGCCGAGACTTGCTGCAGAAATTAAAGGCAACCATTTCTTTTAAAGATGGGGAAACAACTTTGCAACTGGGAGATCAGCTCCCTCAATCAATTATTTTAACTGTCCCTATCTCCTAAGAATATATTCTATTTGAACAAGAGCAAAAGGGGGCTATAGGAAAGAGCTATATCCAGGAACTACTTACTAAAATCCCCGGGGTCTGGGCAGAGAGCAACCCACCAGGATTGGCTTTGCATCAACCTCCTATCATTGTGCAACTCATGAGTACTGCTCTCCCCATCCAAGTCAAACAATACCCTATACCTCAGAAGGCAAGGGAAGGCATAGCGAAACATATCAAGAGAAGCGGGGATACTGACTCCCTGCCAATAACCCTGGAATTCCCCCCTTTTACCAGTAAAAAATCCAGGGACCGAAGATTATAGACCAGTACAGGACCTAAGAAAAGTCAATAGGAGGGTTAAAACCATTCACCCCACTGTACATAACCCTTATACCCTTCTGAGCTCTCTGCCTCCAGGACGGACTTTCTATTCTGTACTAGACCTGAAAGATGCCTTCTTCACCTTACCATTGGCACCTCAGAGCCAACACATCTTTGTCTTTGAGTGGACGGACCCCGAAGGGGGATTTTCAGGCCAGCTAACCTGGACTAGACTCCTGCAAGGATTCAAGAATTCTCCAACCATCTTTGATGAAGCCCTGAGCTGAGACCTCCTGGGATTCAGGGAATCCCACCCTCAGGTAACTCTTTTGCAATATGTAGATAACCTTCTTCTTGCAGCAGCATCAGAAGAGGATTGCCTAATCGCCACCAAAGAATAGCTCTTTGAACTAGCATGCCTCGGCTACCGGGTGTCCATGAAAAAGCTTAGATCTGTGTGCAAAAAGCCACATATTTGGGCTACCATCTAGGAGAAGGTAAGAGGACCCTATCTCTGGGATGGTTAGAAGCTATCCTGAATATCCCAACTCCAACCACCAAGCACCTGGTACGGGAATTCCTAGGGGTGGTAGGTTACTGCAGGCTCTGGGTACTCGGGTTTGCTGAAATTGCAAAACCCTTATACACCTGCACAGGTGGAAGGGACCCTAACTTTCATTGGACTCGGGAAGAAGAACAGGCCTTTATAGCCCTCAAGCAAGCCTTAGCCTCAGCCCCTGCCTTAGCCCTACCCAACATCACGAAACCTTTTCAGCTGTTTGTAGCTGAAAAGAAGGGGATTGCCAAAGGGGTCCTCACTCAAACCTTAGGGCCTTGGAAATGCCCAGTGGCCTATCTCTCCAAGCAACTAGACCCTGTAGCTGCAGGATGGCCATCATGCATGACAACGATAGCTGCACCCGCCCTTCTTGTCAAGAAGGCACAGAAATTGACCTTGGGCCAGGACTTGCAGATTATCAGGGGCCACACCACTGAGGCCCTCCTTAGATCCCCACCTGACCATTGGATTTCGAATGCACGTCTTACTCAATAACAGGTGCTGTTACTAAATCCCCCTCAAGTCACTTTCTCTAAGTCCACAGCTCTCAACCCAGCTACTCTGTTGCCAGATTCTAAATATGGAGAAATTGTCCATGATTGCCTGGACATTTTAGAGACTATCACTGGATCTAGACCTGACCTCCGGGACACTCCCCTAGAAAACCCAGACTATGAGCTTTATACTGATGGAAGCAGTTATCTGAAAGATGGACTGAGATATGCAGGCACAGCGGTGACCATGGAAAATCAAGTGCTCTGGTCACAGGCCTTGCCCCAAGGAATCTCTGCCTAGAAAGCAGAACTAATTGCTCTGACCCAGGCGCTTCACTGGGCAAAAGGTAAGAAAGTCAATATCTATACTGACAGCCGGTATGCATTTGCAACTGCCCTGGTACATGGAAGCCTCTACCAGGAAAGAGGACTTTTGACATCGGCTGGAAAAGAAATTAAAAATAAGCAAGGGATTTTAGCCCTTTTAGCAGCTATATTGGAACCTAAGGTGGTAGTCATTATCCATTGCAAAGGGCATGAGATCCAACCAAGTCGCACCAAGAAAGGGAATGATCTTGCAGACCTGACTGCGAAGCGGGTAGCGTTGGGAGAAGTGAAAACACTCAAAATCTTGCCACTTCTTCCCCAACGAGCCCTACCTACTTCTCCTAGCTATAACCAAGAAGAACAAGAATTAGGACAAAAGCTGAATTGCACCACTGAGGCTGAACTTTGGCAACGATTGCCCGACGGGCTCCTGCTGCTGCCAAAAGCATTGGGTATTGCCCTAGTCTGGGACCTCCATTATAGCACTCACCTTGGTACCTCGAAATTAATTGCTCTAATTAATAAACATTTCTATGTTCCAGATTTGAAGACCATCGCCAACTCAGAGGTAACCCGTTGCTCATCATGCGCTCAGGTCAACCCAGGGCCTCCAATCTCTCACAGTGTAGGGGTCCGAATCAGAGGCCATGAACCAGGGGAACATTGGGAATTAGATTTTACTGAAATTGGAAAAGCAAATATGGCTATAAATATCTCCTGGTCTTTATAGATACTTACTCCAAATGGACTGAAGCTTTTGCCACGAAGCATGAGACTGCCAATATAGTCACGAGGCACCTCCTGACAGGAATCCTCCCACGATTTGGCTTACCCTTGGCGTTGGGGTCCGACAATGGCCCGGCCAAGATATCCAAAAATCTAGCTGAGGCACTTAAAATAGACTCGAAATTACGTTGCATTTACAGGCCTCAGAGCTCAGGACAGGTAGAGAGGATGAATAGGACTTTAAAGAAGACTTTAACTAAATTAAAACTGGAGACTGGAAAGAGTTGGGTAAGCCTTCTCCCTTTCACCTTACTAAGAACCAGATGTACCCCTTATTTGAAACATTTAACCCCTTTTGAAATAATCTATGGAAGACCACCTCCCATAATCCCCAACTCCTAGCGCCATCGCACCCATTAAACTCCTTTAGTAATTCTTTGTTAACTATGCTAGACTCTGTTTTCTCCCTTCTAAATGAAACTCAGCTGGCCATCACCACTGAGTGTTGGCTCTGCGTCGATCTGGCACCACCATACTACTTGGGGATTGGTGCCAACCTGATGGGAGAAATGGCCCCCCGGAACATCTCCTACACCGATGCCAACAACTTTGGGACTGGTATCCTCTCTGATTGTTCTCATCAAAGAAAACTCACCCTCGGCAATCTCCAAGGACAAGGGATCTGTTTCACCCATGGCAGATACTCCATAAACAACTCACCTTATAAAGACAATTGCCTGAACACTGTCCCCCTTACTGCTTCAAAATCCACTTGGACTTTGGTCACCCCAAAAAGTACCTGGTTTGCCTGTTCATCTGGTATCACCCACTATATTGCCCCTAGTAATGCATCTAACCTATGTATTGGTGTTTATATAATTCCCCAGGTTTACCTATATGCTGGACCCCCAGGTACTGCCCACTTCCTAGCAGAGGATCAACATTTTGGGCTGCAAAAAAGGACTCCAATTCTAATCCTTATCTTAGCCAACTTAGGGATTGCAGGTTCAGCAGCCATAGGATCTGGGGCCATGATTAACTCTGATATTGATATTAGAAAACTTTCAGCTACTTTCTCTGCTGATGTTGCTCTCCTTCAAACCCAAGTACAATATCTTAAAAAACAAATTAACTCCTTAGTAAAAATAGCTATATAGAACAAAAGAAGACTAGATTTACTGTTTCTGGGACAGGGTGGCTTATGTGCCACCCTCGGAGAAGCCTGCTGTTTTTATGTAAACCATTCAGGAATTATTAAACAATCAATGCAAGAACTGCAAAAGAGACTCAGAGAGAGAGATCTAAAACAATCCTCTAAGTCTTGGTTTCAGAACCTTTTCAATTGTTCTCTATTGCTGACTACTTTAATTTCAGCCCTAGTAGGCCCTCTCATACTGGTACTTTTGGGTCTCACTTGTGGACCTATCATTATCAATAGGCTTGTAGCTTTTGTCAAGGACAGAGTCCAATTGGTCAAACTAATGGTATTAGCCCAACCCTACAAACACCTGCCAATGACTGGAGACCACTATGATGAGTCAATGATTTAACCCACTAAGAAGAGAAGTGGGGAAGGTTGAACCCTAAATTAGCCTACCCATAGACCTTCATGGAAACCAGAGTAACGTAGAAAGAAAAAAATTCCACTGTCCCCCTAAGTGTCCTATCTGAAAAGCACACAACCTCCCCTCCCTTGAAAAATCTTGCAAGGACAGACAAGCACACAACCTCCCCTCCCTTGAACAATCCTGCAAGGACATCTCAACCCTGCAGCTGTGCCCCAGGCTATCAGGGCAAATGCTAGCTAACTGACAAAATCCGCTTCTGTACATCCTGCTTGCTTACAAACTACAACAGCAACCCCGTATAAAAGGGAGCCATTTTAAAACCTGGGGGCTGCAGTTCTCTCCTGCATAAGAGGTGCTGCAGACACCCGTGGGCTTAGCTCAATAAACTTCATAAAAGTGGTTAAAGTCTGAGTGTGGTCGATCTCCTGGGTTATAACAAGGAGGGCATAAAAAATGGATATTCCTACCAAACAAAGATACAAAAAAACTTTACAATTATCCAGAAAAAATCTCAGCAATAACATCAAAGGGTCATATTCACCTGAGACAGCTTCTGGCTAGAGATCCTGATAAAATCATACTAGACCTTACAAAGCAGGAACTTTCTTAGCTCTGTCAATTCAGTAACTCTTGGCAAGTGGCCTTAGCAGAATTTATTGGAATAATTGACAATCACTTCCCAAATTCAAAATTTTTACAGTTTTTAAAAAGTACTTCATGGATTCTTCCTAAGGTCGTCAAACAACAACCACTGTCTGCTGCTCCAACTTACTACACTGATGGCAGCAGTAATGGAAATGCAGGCTATTTAGGCCCAACTACAAAATCTTGGAAAACACCTTATTTATCTGCTCAAAAGTTAGAACTTATGGCTGTTATTCAATTGCTAACTGATGTTTCTGAGTCTTTAAATATAGTGTCTGATTCTGCTTATTTTTGTCCCATTGTTTGTCATATAGAAACAGCTCAAATAACTCCAGCTTCTGAATTAGAAGTTCTTTTCCTACAATTATAAAAAACTGTTTGTGAATGATCTAATCCAATCTACATTACTCATATTCATTCCCATTCTCAAGTTCCTGGCCCTAGGTCTTCACAGAATGCTTTGGTAGATAAACATTGATCATACAGAATCTGCTGCTGAGTATCATAAAATTACATACACTAATGCTTCTGGCTTATGTCATAAATATCCCCACTTAACAGTAAAAGAAAGTAAGAGGATTGTTAGACAATGTCCTACTTGTAGGCCCATAAATGGCCCCACTTTCTCTCCAGGAACTAATCCCCCTGGAAATCATCCTAATGAAATTTGGCAAATGGATGTTACACATATGCCCTCTTTTGGCCGCCATCAGTATGTGCATGTGACAGTGGATGCGTATTCTAATTTTATTTGGGCAACTGCTCAAGCTGCTTGAATGGCCTCACATGTACGTTCTCATTTATTACATTGTTTTGCTGTAACGGGTCTGCCAGCACAGCTAAAAACTGATAATGGGCCTGCCTATCTTAGACAATATTTCAAAAAATGTTGCGGTGACTGGAATATTAAACATGTTACAGGAATTCCATATAACCCCCAAGGACAAGCGATAGTAGAAAAAAGCAATCACTTATTAAAATTAATGCTGCAAAAACAAAAAGGGGGAGATGGAGGAGAATCTGCTAAAGACAAACTATCTAAAGCATTGCTTACCTTAAATTTTCTTAATAGACAACAAATTTCTAATACCACAGCAGCAGAAACCCATTTTGAGTTTAAAAAAAAGGAATTGTATGAAAATTCTTAAATACTTTTAATGTTCTCACTGTCTATTCTATCCTAATACTGATCTCTGTGATGATGCTGTTTGTTATAGTTTTAGTTATTCCTAGAAAAATGTGATGTTATGAAAACAACCAAAATCTCTTAATGGTTACACTGTTTTGCTCTGATGCTTCTCTACAGGAGCATCCAGTCACCCCCATTGTCAACAAAAAGGGACTTAAAGGAAAAGCAAGGCAACTGTCTATAAGTTAGGTTTCACCTATTGAATTACAATCTTGGTTAAAAGTGTAAAAGTAAAATGAAACAAAACTCTTAAAAAATAAATAAAAAAAAAAGAATGAAAATGAAAAATGTGGACAACCAATACATTGGAAAAATGAAACAACTAATAAATGGGAAAAAGGAGAGATAAAATTTTAGGGCCCAGTGTTTGCTCTTATCATTACAGAATCAGGAGAAGAGCAGTGGATCCCCTCCAGAAGAATCAAGCCTAGAGTTGAAGATGCTGCCAAAACTTAAACTATGGACATGGTGGTTTCACATTCGATTAATTATAGGTAAAGTATTAGGTCATGGTAACATACCACATCATAATTACACTTTTTGGGCATACATAACCAACCCACCTCTTCTAGAGCTGTAACTTGGAATGATGAGTCTTACCCAATTGGTCTTAATCAATCTCACCATTTTCCAGGACCTATAAATATATGACTACCCTTAAAGCCAAAAGAAGAAGGGAAACTTATAGAAAATTTAACTTTACCTTTTATAGACTGCCCTATTTGTACTGTATATGGCTCTGTATGCATGAAACCTAAAAATCGCAGTATAGATTTAATAGAGAAAAATCAAATTCAAGTTTATGTTCTCATTTTCCCTTCTTTGCCATATAAACCAGAAAATATGGTAAATCTTACATGTCCCTTTTAAAACAGACTACTTAATGACAAATCACATATTTGTCATGGGCTTACAGAGGTTGTGTTGTTTAATGATTCCTATGGAATTGTAAAGGATTGGGCCTTTATAGGGATACCAGAACCTATTAAAAACACAACTGTAGCTTGGTTCATTAATAATTCAACCATAGTTACTAATAACAGTAATCCTTATTTCTGAAATTTTGGTAACATAGCACTTACAAACAGCTAAGATATATCCCATAACCATGGGACACTAAACTTAACAAAACTTAAAGTTATTTGTGAAAATTATTTTTGGGAACTGGTCCAATTTTTGAAAAGCAAGGCAGCAAAACTGATATTACTATTTTAAAAAGGAAATCAACTCAATTTTTTACAGTATAGGTATGAGATTCCATAGTTATATCATTGGAACAGTAAATTTTGATGAAAGGAACAGTAGTTGCTTCAATTGCTCCTTACTTACATGTCTTAAGAATTCATACTTGCAGAAAAATCAAACTCTTTTTATAGCAAGAAGAAGAAATGTACTATGGTTACCAGTTCAGATGACCAGACATTGGCAGCAGTCTCCAGAATCCCAGTTGCTGTGGCATTTCCTCAACCATTATTTAGAAAGAACTAACAGATTGATTGGACTTTTAATAGCAGGAATTTTGGGACTGATTGGCATCATAACTGCTGGAGCTGTCACTGGCACAGCCCTGCATCAAGGAGCCCAGACTTAACAATATGTTAAGGACTGGCATAAAAATGCAAGTGAGATGTGGCATAGCCAGTATCACATCGATATGAAAGTGAATTATCATATGAATGATCTTGAAACAACTATTATATATTTGGGTAATCAAATTTATACTTTAAACTCATTAAGAGCTCTTAAATGTGATTGGAATGAAGGTTTTTTTGTATTAGTCCTTTGGCTTATAATAACAGTGAACATGATTGGGAGGAAGTGAAAAATCATTTGATTGGATATACGCATAATGTTTCTACAGATATTTTAGAATTGCAAAAGAAAGCATTGAGCATATATCAAAATGAATGGAAAGAAACCACTGGTGCAGCTGTTTCACTGGTGGAAGCGAAAAACAGCTCAAATATCATTTTAGATTGGATTAGATATTATTGTTATATGCATTTTGTTTGTATTGTCAAGGCTAATGTAATAAAATATATTCATAGAAAAAATGAAGAATTAGATCAGATAAAAGCATTTCTGTTAAAAAAAAATTGGCCACGAAAAACTAAATTTGGCATTTTTTAGTAGAAAGATTCTACTAAAAACCCTTAATCTTGATACTAATTATATGCACAAAAAATACTCATTTAAGGAACCTAAATAAGCATAAATATTAATGAAATTGCCTTCCATGTAAGAGCTCAAAAGTTTGACTGGTAGTCAATGACGGGTAAGATTTTCAGAGGAGGACAACCTAAGATAGGCACAGTCACAAGAGCTTATGAAAGAAGAAAAGTGTGACAGGAGGTCACCTTGTATCAGCTTATATAATGGTTCCTATGATCTTCACTGGAAAAAAAATTAACTAGTAAAAAAGGGGGAAATGATGGAGTTTCAGTTAAAGATCCTGACTACTGACAGAAAGCAGGAATATAATAAACAAGCTCTCCAGTCTCATGCTCTAGGAGCTGGGTGGGGAAACAGTCTGAGACAGTGCCTCTAAATTAGAGAAATAAAAAAGAGCTGAGTCATTGACCTATAAGAATTGTTGATCTCAGCTCATGTGTAACTGTTAAGTATCTATTACCCTTGCACATTTGCACAAGTATTTTGATTTGCTAAAAAATGAATAAAAGCCACACTCTATGAGGTGGCTGGGCTCTTCTATCCATATCAGATGGAGAGTCCCCTGATCCCAGTTTCTCTTCTGTCTGTCTTATTTTTTCTTTCTCAATCGCAGCACACTTTTCATGAACCCAGTTCCTGACCTGCAACAGGTGAGTCATACACCATGGTTATTATTCAAGTTTGAAAGATGCTCTAGCCAAGTTTTAAAAAATGAGCCACAATTTTATTACCCACTGGAGATGTGTGTATGGAACCCCATTAAGTTGTTATGTTCCTTTATTTTATAAGATCATGAGATTTGCTCAACACAGCAAGTTAATATATGTTAGTGTACGAATGATATACATCACTGAAAAATGGACTAAGGGAAAGAGTGTGTTGAGTGTCAAACATGAAGGCTTGGAATTGCCTATTTCTCTAAAGTTGTCTTAGTTTTATTTTTATTCTCTTTGGAGGCTGTAATCGCATGTTCGTAGAAAGAAGTGCAGTGCCCACTGCTGGATGGAATAGGTTCTTGTGTTTTATGACTCATTCTTCTCCCACAAGTTGACTTGTGAAATGTCTCCCTCATTTTCAACTTATGTTCCCTAAAAATGCTTTTCTCTCCAGGTTGAGGGCAGGGGATTTCACAAACTAAAGGAAAATTTTGCGTTTGCGAGATCTTTGTATTCTGAGTTCGGGGATTTATCTGTGGATTTTTTCTTTGTAAGAATGAGTTTGATTTTATTCCAAGTACTTTCTGAAAAATTAAAATGTGGCATAAGAGCATTGTTTTATATATGCATACCTAAATCACATTATCTCTGAATTTGAGCACTACCCAAATATGTCCATAAAATAAGGACTGGTTTTCAGAAAACTGAAACTGGAGCCTTCTCACCATTCAGCAAACACTGGTGAAGTCATATAAAATGATCTCCTGTGAATTATCAATTTAAAATTCTGTTATTCAAAAGAAGAGGAAGCACTGAAAAGCACTTCTTTCCAACCCATGACTATTCTCCAAGTTGAAGTAGTTTAATATAATTTCATTAACTATTAGGAAGAAAATCTGTCCCAGATATTTATATGAAAAATTCATTCCATATGAACTCATATCATTGAAGGCACTTATTTTTGTAATCTTATTATTTAAAGATTAATAATTTTCATTTGCAATTGGCATTCACATGGTATGTGGTAACATTCTCTCCCTCTAAGTAAAGGTTTATTTGTAAACAATAATAGATATTTAACCATTCTTTAAAATCCATTTTTCAATGAGAATATTTAAAAAGTTTTTCTTTATTTTTAATATATCAAATTTTCATTTGAGAGAATATCCTAAACTGTTTTATTTCTAGTTTTCACCTCCAAACCCCTACATACATGTGTATTTCTAAATATGTGTTACTTTGGAGAATGTGTTAGCGAACAAAACATTAATGCACTCGGTCAGAGTACTCACACCAATTTCATTCAGCATCACACGACACTGGGGTTGTAGTATTTCTTAAAGATCATGATTAAATTTCATGACATTTTCACCCTCAGTCACAGACTCAACTATATGCACTAAACCGATTATCCATGCCCAGCCTTCATCATGTTTGGAGAGTGCTGTGTATGTGTTGTTTTTGATTAAAGGCTCTTGGGTTTTAATTTTTTCTACATAGTCGTGAAGTGCCTCTTGGATTTTTTTTTCTTTTACTGCTAATTTGGAACCAGCACACCAAAGTTCTGCAAAAAAGAATTTGAACTTAGTTTCTTATATCCACTATTCCATTCTCTTTCTCTTTCTTTTCTATTTTGCTCAGTGCCTTTCCTCCACTTGTTGTCTTTTCCAAAGATTTCATCCTCCATGCCCCAAGCTTCAACTAATTACTCTGCAACATTGTATGGACAAAACCTATCTAGGATCCCTGTGGTAGAGGAGTTATAGAAGCCACAAAAGGCCAGTTGCTAGGAATCATTTTTTGGCATTTTCCTGGGTCACAAATGGCAGGATGACTGTGATTCTAGTGTTTCAGGCTCCACAAGTGGGAGCCTTTTGAAATCCAGGGCAAAAAGTTCAATTTCATGTTGCTTGAAAAGCTTATCCATTGCACATTGCTGGGATGTAACTGGTGTCTGGATAATTTTGATAAACTTGGCTCTTAATTGAGATGACTATACTTTCTCATTCATTTCTCATTTCTTCTTCTGTTCTTGGATTCCATTGTTACTAGGATTGCTGGCTGGAAATATTATGGTTTTCCTAGTGAACTCATTATGTGTACAAATTATGGCAATGGGATGAGTGCAATACCAAAAAGGAATTAGCAAGAAAAAAATTTATTCTGAGAGAATATTTTTACTTAGTTTTCTACCTGGAATATAATTATTTGAATTTTGTTTTCATTTATTTTCATTATATCAGAATAATTATTATCCTTTATAAGCATCTGTCCCATACTATCAATTTCTTAACATTGATTATACTAAATTTAACCTAACCTTACATTGCCTTCTAAATTTACACTTTCTTTAAACCTGATGTTGATTTCAATTTATAATTTTAAAATGAAAACCATTTCAACAGCTTTAAAAACGTCATTCATTGTTCTCTCTCTTTACATGATGTGGAAATTGATCGTATATCAATTAACTGCTAGATTTAAAAAAAAATGGTTCAAGGAGAGCCAGAAAAACCTCTTTGCTTCACTGTGTCATCAAAAGGATTGAGAATTGAGAAATTTCTTTTTTGTTCATCTGGTTTTCTTTCTTTATTATAATTTTTTTGGAGCTCTTGAAAAGGTTTAATAATGATTGAAGAGATGAAATCACATCCGTGAATATACCATACTCCAAGGTATTTAGACATTGGAAAATAAGTTTATGGGTTTAATATTCATCAGTATAAGAGATGTGCTCTGAATAGTCATTTTGTGAGGACATGTACACCCAAGGTGAGTCATGCATCATGTTAATAGTCGAGTTTGGAAGATGCTCTGGCCAATTTTTTAAAAATGAATGAAATTCAATTTTCTGCTGGAGATGTGTGTAATGGACCCTTTTAAGTTGATATGTCCCTTTACTTTGTAAGGTCAGAAGTTTCTTCTATACAACACATTTATGTTATGTTCATATACGAATGAAATTCATCAAGGAAAAATAGATTAAGAGAAAGAGTGTGGAGAGTGTCAAACATGAAGGCTTGGAATTGCCTATTTCTCTAAGTTGTCTCAGTTTTGTGTTTCTTCATTGTGGGAGGCTATAATCACATGTGCATAGAATGGGGCATGGTGCACACTGATGGATGGATTAGGTTCCTGTGATTTATGACCCATTTCTCCCCCATGATATCTTGAGAATAGTGGAGTCTCTCTTTGTCAACTTATCTACACTACAAGTGACTTTTCTCCACAGGTTGTGGGCAGGCGCTTTACAAGCAATAGAAAAATTTTGCAGTTGGGAGCTCTTTGTATTCAGTGTTCCTTGGTTTATCTGTGATTCTGCTTTCTTTGTAAGAATTAGTTTGATTTTATTCCAAGTATTTTCTGAGGAATAAAATGAAACATAAGAGCATTGTTTTATATATGGATATCTACATCACATTCTCTCTGAATTCAAAAAATACCCAAATATGTCCAGAAAATCAGGACTGGTTTTCCTGAAACAGAACCTGGAGCCTTCTAACCATTCAATAAACATCAGTGAAGTCATGTAAGATGATCTCCTTTCAATTATTGATTTATAATTGTGTTATTCAAAAGCGAAGTGAAACTCTGAGAAGAATTTTTTTCCTCCCATTATTATTCTCCATGTTGAAGTAGTTTAATATTATTTCATTAACTATTAGGAAGAAAATCAGTTCCCGATATTTCTGTGAAAAATTCATTACACGCGTTAGCATTGTTACAACTGTAATGAATTTTTCACAGAATGAAAATTAAATGAAAAATTGGGAGACATTGGGGATTGAGAGGGGGAAGATGTCAAGGTACACTGGAAATCCAATAACAGTGATAAAAGGAATGCAAAAAATGAATAGAGAAAGGGGGAAAAAAAAGAATAAATATATATATATATATTTAAAGGTAAAAAAAAAAATTCATTACACGCGAACTCATATCATTGAAGCCACTTATTTTAAAACCTTATTATTTAAAAGACTAAGAACTTTCATTTGCCATTAGCCTTCAAACAGTATGTGGAAACATTCTTTCCCTCTAATTAAAGGTTTACTTTTACATGATATTAGATATTTAACCATTTTTCTAAAATCCATTTCTCAGTGGGAACGTTAAATAAGATTTTCTTTATTTTTGATATACCATATTTGTGTCTGAGAAAATATTGTCCTAATGTGTTTATATCTAGTTTTCAACTCGAAACCCCCATATTCATACATTTTTGAATATGTACTTGTTAGCAGAATATGTAAACAAAAAAAACATTGATGCACTCAGTCAAAATCCTCACACCATTTTCCTTCAGCATCACACCAAAATGGGCTGCATTATTTCTTACAGGACATGATAAAATATCATGGCATTGTCACGCAAAAAACTGATTATCCATGCCCTGCCTTCAACATATATGGAGAGTTGTGTGTATGTGTTCTGTCTTTTAAAAGACTCTTTCAAATTGTGTATTTCAAAATCAAAGGAAACATTTCTTTCCTCCCATTATGTTTCTCCAAGTTGAAGTAGCTTAATATTATTTCCTAACTATTAGGAGGAACATCTCTAACAGATATTTATGTGAAAAATTCATTCTATGTGAATTCTTATCACTCAACCCACTTATTTTTAAAATCTTTTTATATAAAGGCCCTGAGAATTTTCATTTGCAATTGGAATTCACAGCATATTTGGAAACATTCTCTCCCACTAAGAAAAGTTTTATTATTAGAGGATAATAGATATTTAACTATTCTTTAAAATCTTTTTTCAATTAGAATTTTAAAAATTTTTTGGTTTATTTTTAGTATACTAAATTTGCATATGAGAGTATATCATCCTAATTTGTTTATATCTGTTTTTTACTTCCAACCCCCCACATTCATGAATTTTTACATATGTATTTCTTAGCAGAATGTGGAAATGAACAAAACATTGATGCACTCATTCCGAATACTCACACCAGTTTCCTTTAGCATCACACCACTCTGAGGTGTCATATTTCCACAGATCATTACAAAATATCAAGATATTGTCATCCCCAGTCACAGACTATACCATATGCACAAAACTGATTTTCCATGGCCTGCCTACAGCATGTCCAGAGAGTTGTATGTATGTGTTGTGTCTGTTTTAAAGACACTTTGGTTTTAATTTATTCCACAAAGTTGAGAATTGCCTGGTGGATTTTTTTCCTTTTACTGCTAATATTGAACCAGCTCTCCCTGGTACTTCAAAAGATAATTCAAGGTTAGTTTCTTTTCTCCATTATTACATTTTCCTTCTCTTTCTTTTATATTTTTCACAGTGCTTCTCTCCAGTGGCTGTCTTTTCTAAAGAGATCATCATCCATGGCCTGAGCTCCGAAGAATTAATCTTCAGCATTGTATGTAGAAAACCCCTCTAGGATGCCTGTGGTGGAGGAGTGAAGGAAACGACACAAGGTCAGTCTCCAGGAATCATTTCTTTGCAGTTTTTCCTGGGTCACCAATGGCAGGATGATCGTGATTCTAGTGTTCCAGGCTCCACAAGTTAGCCTCCTTTTGATATCTGAGGCAAAAGTTCAATTGCATGTTACTTGAAAAGTTTATCCATTGCATTTTGCTGTGATGTATCTGTTGTCTGGTGAATCTTGATAAGGATGGCTCTTCATTGAGATGACAATACTTTCTCATTCTTTCTCATTTTTTCCTCTGCCCTTAAATTCCATTGTTATGAGTTTTGCTGGTTGGAAATACTATGGATTTCCTAGTGATATTGTTATGTGTAAAAATTTATGTCAATTAGATGTGTGCAATACCAGAGTGGAATTAGCATGAAAAAAATTAATTTATTCCTGGAGATTATTTTGCCTGAGGGTTCTACCTGGAATATAATAATTTGAATTTTGATTTAATTTATTGTCATCATATCAGACTATTTTCCTTCATAGACATTCGTGACTTACTATCTGTTTCTTATCATTGATTATATTAAATCTAATCTAACCTCACTTTCCTTCTAAATTTACATTTCCTTTAAATCTGATATCTAATTCAATTTATATTTTTAAAATAAAGATATTTTCAAGAGCTTTAAAAAATCCATTCATTATTCACATTCTTCACATGAGATGTTAAGTAATCATATATCAATAAATGTGATGGATAAATAATTGTTCAAGGAGAATGAGAAATATACCTCTGCTTGGCTGTGTCATCAAAAGGATTGAGAACAGAAGAATTTTTTTTTCAGTCATCTTGTATGTCTTTCTTAATTGTAATTTTTATAGAGATGCAGAAAACGTTTAATAATCATTGAAGAGATGAATCTCATCTGTGAATATACCATAGAACAGGAAATGTACCCATTTGAAAAAGCACTTGTTTAATATTTATCAACAAAAGCGATTTGTTTCTAAATAGCCATTTTGTTAGAATTTGCACCACGAAGGTGAGTTAAAAATCATGGTTAGTATTTGAGTTTGAAAGATGCTCTGTCCATGTTTTAAAAAAGATCCACAATTCAATTTCCCGCTGGATATGTGTGTATGGGAGCCATTTAAGTTGCTAAGTCCCTTTATTTTATAAGGTCATGAGTTTTGCTCTACACACCCAGTTTATGTATGTTTATGTACAAATGATATTCGTCACTGAAAAATAGATGAAGAGAAAGAGCGTGGCGAGTGTCAAACAAGAAGGCTAGGAATTGCCTATTTCTCTAAAGTTGTCTTAGTTTTATGTTTCTTCATTTTTGAAGGCTATAATCAGTTGTGCATTGAATGGAGCACCGTGTACATTACTGATGGATTCAGTTCTTGGGTTTTATCACCCATTTTTATCCCACGTGATATCTTGTGAATAGTTGAGTCCCTCCTTGTCAAGTTATGTACCCTACGATTGCCTTTTCACTCCACGGTGTGGGCAGGGGCTTTCACAAGCCATAGGAATATTTTGTAGTTGGGAGCTCTTTGTATTCTGAGTTCTGGGGTTGATCTGTGGATTCTGCTTTCTTTGTAAGAATGAGTTTGATTTTATTTGAAATACTTTATGAAAAACTAAAATATGGCCAGAGAGCAAATTTTATATATGGATACCTTCAACACATTATCTCTGCACTGGTGAAATACCCAAATATGTCCAGAATATCAGGACTGGTTTCTTCAAACAGAACCTAGAGCCTTCCCACCATTCAGTAAACTCTGGTGAGGTCATGTAAAATGATCCTCTGTGAATTATCAATTTAAAATTGTGTTATTCAAAACGGATGAAATACTGAGAAGCATAACTTTAATTCCCATGTCTATTATGCAAGTTGAAGTTGTTTAATATTGTATCATTAAGTATTTGGAGGAAAATCTGTTCCAGATATTTATGTGAAAAATCGTTCCATGTGGATGCATATCATTGAAGCTACTTAATTATAAAATCTTAAAAATTGAAAGGGCTAAGAACATTCATTTGCAATTACTATCCTCAGGGCATGTGGAAACGTTCTCTCCCTCTATGTAAAGTTTTATGTGTAGTCTATAATAGATATTTAGCCATACTTTTAAAATCCATTTTTCAATGTGAACTTTTATAAGGTATTTATTTAGTTTTAATATACCAAATTTCAGATTCCCTCATTTATTGTGTGATTATCCACCCATCGTGACCATGCCCCATCCCCCGATCCTTTGAATGATTTTGTATATCTTTCATGTATATTCGGTTGAACCAATCCCCACGAAACCCCCCCAGACACCCTCCCCCCAATAATCCCCCGCAGTACCCATTGTAACCCTTCTTTGATCCAAATCCTCCATGAACATTTAGTCCATAAAATAATCAAATACACTTACTAGGAAAAAGAAACAAGTGTGATAAGCGTACATGCAAGAGACAAACATAAGGAAACTCAGGGGA
>JAKSZT010001078.1:427757-481823 GCA_026826555.1 Tolypeutes matacus | reverse complement strand
TGGTGGGCCACACTGTGGGAGATGTTTGTGTGGGATGTGGTGGGAGGTGTGGGAGGTGGGCAACATGGGAATCCCAGTGGGTTCTGTGTAATATTTTAGGTAATCTAAGCACCTCTTAAAATATATGTGTATATATATATATATATAAATAACATTTTTGTAAGCAAATACACATATATGCATATATATTTATATATCATTTTGCAAATGTTTGTATGTATTGTGAGAATTTTGATTTTTACCCATAATAAAAAAAAGAAAAAAAAATAAACAGATGAGAGCTCTAAAATATATATATATATATATATACACCAAATTTGCCTATGAGAGAATATTGTCCTTTCCTGATTTTATATCTAGTTTTCACCACCAAACTCCACATTCATGCATTTTTAAATAGGTATTTCTTAGCACAATGTGTAAACAAACAAAATATTGATGCACTGAGTCAGAATACACTCACCATTTTCCTTCAGCATCACACCACACTGGGGTGTAATATTTCCTAGAGATGATGAAAAAATATCATGGCATTGTCACCCCAGTCACAGATTATACTATATGCAAAAAACTGATTATCCGTGCCCTGCGTACAACATGTCTGGAGAGTTGTGTGTATGTCTTGTGTCTGTTTTAAAGACTCTTGGGGTTTAAGGGTTTACACATATTCATAATTGACTGGTGGATTTTGTCCCTTTACTGGTAATTTTGAACATGCACCTCATGGTTCTTCAAAAGAGAATTCGATCGTAGTTTCTTTTCTCCTCTATTCCATTCTCCTTCTCTTTCTTTTCTATTTTTCACCATGATTTCACTTTAGTTGCTGTCTTTTAAAAAAAGCTCATCCTTCATGGCCCTAGCTCCAAATAATTACTCTGTGTCATTATATGCACAAAACCCATCTAGGAACCCTGTGCTGGAGAAGGGAACGTAACCACACATGGCCAGTTGCAAGGAATCATTTTTTCACCATTTTCCTTGGGTCAGCAAGGATGACCGTGATTCTGGCATTTCAGTCTTCAAAAGTGGGAGCCCTTTTGAAACACGGGGTAAGAAGTTCAATTTTATCTTACTTGAAAAGCTTATCCATTGCACTTTGCTGGGATGTAATGGTGTCTCGTGAATTTTTAAAAGGATGTCTCTACATTGAGATGACAATATTTTCTTATTCTTTTCTCATTTCTTCCGCTACCATTAGAATTCATTGTTATAAGGATTGCTGGTTGGAAATATTATGGTTTTCCCAGTATTCTTGTTATGTGTATTAATTTATGCCACAGAGGTGTGCAATAACAGTGGAATTAGCATGAAAATAATTATCTCAATCCTAGATATCATTTTGTCTGAGTGTTCTACCTGGGGTATAATAATTTGAATTTTGTTTCAATTTCTCATCATTATATAACACTAATTACATTTTTTGAGGTGTTAGTGCCATACTATGTATTTCTGATCATTGATTATATTAAATTCCCTTCTAAATTTACATTTTCTTTCAATCTGATGTCGATTTCAATATATAGTTTTAAAATAAAGACTTTTACAACAGCTTTTAAATAGCCATTCATTGTTTACTTTCCTTACATGATGACATAAGTGATCATATATTAATGAAACTGATAAATAAACCAAAAAAAATGGTTCAAGAAGAGCCAGAAATACACATCTGCTTGGCTGTGTCATCAAAAGGATTGATAAGGGAAGAATTTCTTTTTTGCTCATCTGGTTTTCCTTTCTTTACTATAATTTTTATAGTGATATGGAAAAAGGTTAATAATTATTGAAGAGATGAATTCACATCCCTGAATATACCATACACCAGGGAAAGTACACATTGGAAAAACAGGTTATCATTTTAATATTTATCAATAAAAGATATATGTTTCAAATAGTCATTTTTTGAGGACACCTACACCCAGGGTGAGTCATACATCATGGTTGGAAGTCGAGTTTGAAAGATGGTCTGGACAAGATTTAAAAAATGAACCAGAATTCAATCTCCTGCTGGAGATTTGTGTATGGGACCCCATTAAGTTGCTCTGTCACTTTATTTTGAAAGATCAAGAGTTTTGTTCTATACACCAATTTGTGTCTTTTCATATAGAATTGTTATACGTCACAAAAAAGAGATTAAAAGAAAGAGTGTGGTGAGTGTCAAACATGAAGCCTTGGAATGCCTATTTCTCTAACGTTGTCTTAGTTTTGTGTTTCTACATTGTTGGAGGCTATAATCATGTGTGCATAAAATGCAGCGTGGTGTACACTGGTGGATGGATTAGTTTCTTGTGATTTCTGACCCATTCCTATCTCACATGATATCATTTGAATAGTTGAGTCCTTCTTTCTCAACTGATGTAGCCTACCAATGCCTTTTCACTACAGGGTCTGGGCAAGGGCTTTCACAAGCCATAGGATTATTTTGCTGTTGGGAGTTCTTTGTATTCTGAGTTCCGTGATTTATCTATGAATTCTGCTTTCCGTGTAAGAATGAGTTTGATTTTAGTAGAAGTACTTTCTGAAAAACTAAAATGTTGCTTGAGAGCATTTTTTTTTTTTTTTTTTTTTTTTTTTTTTGTATATCGGTACCTGCATCACATTCTCTTCACTATGGAACAACGCAAATATGTCCAGAAAATGAGGACCGGTTTTCTTGAAACAGAACCTGGAGCCTTATATCCATTGAGTAACCACTGGTGAAGTCATGTTAAACGTTCTACAGGGAATTATCTTTTAAAAATATGTTTTTCAATAGAGGAAGAAACACTGAAAAGATTTACTTTTTCTCCTATAACTATTGTCCAAGTTGAAGTAGTTTAATATTATTTCATTAACAATTGCGAGCGAAATCTCTTCCAGATATTTAAGTGAAATATTCTTTCCATGCACACTCATATCATTGAAGCCACTTATTTTTAAAATCTTATTATTTAAAGGGCTAAGAACATTCATTTAAAGTTAACATTCTCAGAGTGTGTGGAACCCTTATCTCACTCTAAGTAAAGGTTTATTTGTCGACAATAATAGGTATTTAACCATTCTTTTAAAATCGATTTTTTCAGTGAGAACTTTTAAAAAGTTTATCTTTATTTTTAGTATACAAAATTTGCCTATGAGAGAATGTCATCCTAATCTGTTTTTTACGTAGTTTTCACATCCAAGCCCCCTCATTCATGCATTTTTAAATAGGTATTTCTTAGCAGAATGTGTAAAGGAACAAAATATTGATGCAATCGTTCAGAAAATTCTCACCATTTTCCTTCAGCATCACACCACAGTGGGGTGTATTAATTCTTACAGAACATCATAAAATTTCATGGTATTGTCACCCCCATTCATAGAGTATGCACAAAACCGATTATACGGGCCCTGACTTCATCATGTCTAGAGACATGTGTGTATGTGTTGTTTCTGTTTTAAAGACACTTGGGCTATATTTTTTTCCACAGTCATTAATTGACTTTTGGATTTTTTCCCTTTCCTGCTAATTTTGAACTAGGATCTCAGGGTTCTTTAAAAGAGAATTCAATCCTAGTTTCATTTTCTGCATTATTCCATTATCCTTCTCTTTCTTTTCTAGTTTTCACAGTACCTTCTCTTCAGTTGCTATCTTTTAAAAAGAGCTCATCCTGCATGGCCCTAGCTCCAAAAAATTAATCTGCATCATTGCATGCACAAAACACATCTAGGAACTCTTTGGTGGAGTAAGGAAAGAAGCCACACAGGGCCAATTGCAAGGAATAATTTTTTCACCATTTTCTTGGGTACCAATGACAGGATGCCATGAAACTGGAGTTTCAGGGTCAATAATGGGAGCCCTTTAGAAATATGGGTCAAAAAGTTCAATTACATGTTACTTGAAAAGCTTATGCATTGCACTTGCTGGGATGTAACAGGTGTCTGGTGAATTTTGATAATGATGGGTCTACATTGAGATGGCAATATTTTCTCATTCTTTTCTCATTTCTTCTTCTGCCCTTGGATTCCATTGCTATGAGGATTGCTGGTTGGAAATTCTATGGTTTCCCTACTGATCTTGCTATTTGTTCTAATTTATTCCAATGAGATGTGTGCAAAACCAAAGAGGAATTAGCATTAAAAAATTTATTTCATTCTTAGAGATTATTTTTTCTGAGTGTCCTACCTGGGATATAATAATTTGATTTTTGTTTCAATTTATTGTCATTATCACACTCTAATTATTTTCCTTTTTAGGCATTAGTCCCATACCATCTAGTTTCTTAACATTGATTATATTAAATATAACCTAACCTTATGTTCTCTTCTAAATTTACATTTTCTCTCAATCTGAGGTTCTTTTCAATTTATAATTTTAAAACAAAGACATTTTCAAGCAGTTTAAATAAGCCATTCACTGTTCACTTTCATCACATAATGTAGTTAGTAATCATATCTCAATTAAATGTATAGATAAAAAAATTGTTCAAAGAGAGTCAGAAATATACCACTGTTTGGCTGTCTCATCAAAATGATTGAGAAATGAAGAATTTATTTTTCATTCATCCTGTTTTCCTTTCTTTGTTATAATTTTCAAAGAGATATTTAAAAGGATTAATAATGATTGAAGACAGGAATTCACATCCGTGAATATACCATACACCAGGGAATGTACACATTGGATAAACAGGTTTTTGATTTAATATTTATTAATAAAGGAGCTGTGTTTCAAAATAGTCATTTTGTGAGGACATGTACACCCAAGGTGAATCATACATCATGGTAAGTAGACGAGTTTGAAAAATTCTCTGGCCAAGTTTTAAAAAATGAGCCACAATTAGCTTTCCTGCTAGAGATCTGTTTATGGGACCCCTTTAAGTTGCTATGTCCCTTTATTTTGCAAGTTCATGAGTTTTGCTCTACATACCAATTTTATGTATGTTAATGTACAAATGGTATCCGTCACTGAAAAATAGATTAAGCAAGAGAGTGTGGTGAGTGTCATACTTGAAGGCTTTGAACTATTTCTCTGAAGTTGTCTTAGTTTTGTGTTTCTTCATTGTTGGAGGCCATAATCGTGTGTGCATAGAACGGAGCACAGTGCATACTGCTGGTGAATTAGGTTCTTGATTTTTATCTCCCAATCTTGTCTCCCATGTTATGTTATGAATAGTTGAGTACCTCTTTGTAAACTTATGTACCCTACCAATTCCTTTTCACTCCAGGTTGTGGGCAGGGGATTTCACAAGCCATAGGAATATTGTGCACTTAAGAGCTATTTGTATACTGAGATCTGGTGTTTATCTGTGGCTTCTGCTTTCTTTGTTAGAATGAGGTTGATTTTATTCCAAGTCTTTATCCCAAGAGATTTCTGAAAAATTAAAATGTGGCATAAGACTATTGTTTTATATATGGATACCTGCATCACAATGTCTCTGCTATCCAGAACTGTCCATATATGTCCAGAAAAGCAAGACTAGTTTTTTTGAAACTGTACCTTGAGCCTTTTAACCATTCAGTAAACCCTGGTGAAGTAATGCAAAATGACCTCCTGTGAATTATTGATTTAAAATTGTGTTAATCAAAAGCAGAGGAAACACTTAGAATCACTTGTATTCCTCCCATTACTATTCTAAAAGTTGAAATACTTTGATATTATTTCATTAACTATAAGGAGAAAAAGTCTATTAGAGATATGTATGTGAAAAATCCATTCAATATGAACGCATATCAATAAAGCCATTTATTATTAAAAAATCTTATTATTTAATAGGGGTAAGAACTTTCATTTGGAATAAGCATTCACAAAGTAGGTGGGAACATTCTCTCCATCTAAGTAAATGTTTATTTGTAGACGATCATAGATATCTAACCATTCTTTTAAAATCCATTTTTGAATGAGAACTTTTAAAGTGTTTCTTTAATTTTTATATACCAAATTTGCATATGAGATAACATAATCCAAACCTGTTTATATCTAATTTTCACATCCAAACCCCACATTCATGTATTTTTAAATATGAATTTCCTAGCACAATGTGCAAATGAAAAAAACATTGATGCACTTTGTCTGAATCTTCAAATCATTTACCTTTAACATCATACTACACTGCATTGTTATATTTCTTACAAATCATGGAAAAATATCATGGCATTGTCTCCCCAGTCACAGATTATTCTATATGCAGAAAACCAAAAATCCATGCCCTTCCTTCAATTTGTCTGGAGAGTTGTGTGTATCTGTTCTGTCTGTTTTAAAGACTCTAGGCTTTTAATTGTTTCCACATATTCGTGAATTGACTGGTGGATTTTTTCCCTTTAACTGCTTATTTTGAAGCTGCAGGTCAAGGTTCTTCAAAAGAGAATGTGAGATTATGTTCTTTACTCCACTATTCCATTCTCCTTCTCTTTCTTTTCAATTTTTCACAGTGCCTTCCACCAGGTTGCTAATTTTCCAAAGAGCTCATCCTAAATGCCCAAGCTCTAAATAATTATTCTGAAACATTGAATAGACAACACCCATATAGGATCCCTGTGGTGAAGAAGCTAAAGAAGCCAAACAAGGCCAGTTGCTCATAATTTTTCTTTGCTGTCTTTCCTGAGTCACAAATAACAGCATGTCCATGATTGTAGCATTCCATGCTCCACAAGAGGGAGTGCTTTTTAAAATCTGGGGCTAAAATTTCAATTTCATGTTCCTTGAAAATCTTATCCATTTCACTTTGGTGGGATGTATATGGTGTCTGTTGAATTTTGATAAGGAAGGCTCTTCATTGAGATGACAATACTTTCTCATTCTTATCTCATTTCTTCCTCTTCCCTTGGATTCCATTGTTACAAGGATTGCTGGTTGGAAATACTATGGTTTTCCTAGTAATTTCATTACGTGTACTAATTTATGCCTATAAGATATGTGCAATACCAGAGAGGAATTAGCATGAAAAAAAATCATTTCATTCCTAAAGCTTATATTGCCAGTATTCTACCTGGAATATAATAATATGAATTTTGTTTTAATTTATTGTTATTTTATCAGACTAATAATTTTCCTTTATTGGCATTAGTGACACACTATCTATTTCTTATCACTGACTATATAAAATCTAACCTAGCCATATATTCCCTTATAAATTTACATTTACTTTCAATGTAATGTCCATTTCAATTTATACTTTTAAATTAAAGATCATTCCAACAACTTTTAAAAAATCCATTCATTGTTCACATTCTTCACATGAGGTGGTAGGTTATCATATATCATTAAACATAAGAGTTAAAGAAAAAAAAAAAAAAAAAAACGGTCAAGGTTAGCCAGAAAAATGTCTCTGCTTGGCTGTGTCATAAAAAGGATTGAGAAGTGAAAATTTCTTTTTGTTCATCTGGTTTTTCTTTCTTTATTACAATTTCAGAGACATTGAAAAGGTTTAATAATGATTGAAGAGATGAATCACATCCGTGAATATAACATACACCAAGGAATGTACACATTTGAAAAACATATTTTCTGTCTAATATTTACCAATGAAAGAGGTGTGATTCAAAATAGTCATTGTGTGACAACATATACAACCAAGGAGAGTCATACAACATGGTTAGTAGTCGAGTTTGAAAGATCCTATGTCCAAGTTTTAAAAAATGAACCACAATTTGATTTTCCACTGTAGATGTGTGTATGCAACCAGGTTAAGTTGCTATGACCCTTTATTTTATAAGATCATGAGCTTTTCTCTACACACCAAATTTAAGTATGTTCAGGTAAGAATGAAATCCGTCACTGAAAAAATGATTAATGGAAAGAGTGTGATGAGTGTCAGACATGAAGACTCGGAATTGCCTAACACTCTAATGTTGTCTTAGTTTTGTGTTTATTCATTGTTGGTGGCTATAATAATCAGTGCATAGAATGGAGTGCAAATCACACTGCTGGATGGATTAGGTTCTTATGTTGTGTGACCCATTATTCTCCCCCATGACATCTTTTGAATAGGTGATTGTCTCTTTGTCAAATTATGTACCCAACCAGTGCCATTTCTCTACAGGGTGTGGGCAGGGTCTTTCACAAGCCAAGAAAAATTTTTCAGTTGGAAGCTTTTTGTAATCTGAGTTCCAGGATTTAACTCTGGATTCTGTTCTCTTTGTAAGAATGGGTTTGATTTCATTCCAAGTACTTTCTGAAAAATTAAAATGTGGCATAAGGGGATTGTTTTATATATGGATACCTGCATCACATTCTCTCTGAACTCAGGAATTAGCCAAATATGTCCAGAAAATAGTGACTGGTTTTCTTGCATCAGAACGTGGAACCTTCTAACCCCACATTAAAAGCTGTTGAAATCATGTAAATTGATCTCCTTGAATAATCTATTTAAAATTGTGTTATTCAAAAGCAGAGGAAACACTGAGAAGCATTTCTTTGTTTCCCTTGACTATTTTCCAAGTTGAAGTAGCTTGGTATTATTTCATTAAGTATTAGGAAGAAAATCTCTTCCAGATATTTTGTGAAAATTTCGTTCCTCTCAAACTCATATCATAGAAGCCACTTCTGTTTAAAATCTTATTATTTAAAAGGGCTAAGAACATTCATAAGCAATTAGCATTCACATGGCATGTGGAAACATTCTCTCCCTCTATTTAAAGATTTATTTGTAGATGATAATAGATATTTAACCATTCTTTTAAAATCCATTTATCTACAAGAACTTTTAAAAAGTTTTTTTTTATTTTTATTATACCAAATTTGTATATGAGAGAATATCATCCCATTCTGTTTTATATCTAGTTTTCACATCCAAACCCTCAAATTCATGCATTTTTAAATATGTATTCCTTAGTAGAATGTATAAACAAAGAAAATATTAATGCACTAGGTCAGAATCATCACACCACTTTCCTTCAGCATCACATCTCACTGGGGTTTAATGTTTCTTACACATCATGATAAAAATATCATGGTATTTTCACCACCAGTCACAGACTTTACTATATTCACAGAACTGATTATCCATGGCATGACTTCAACATGTCTGGAGATTTGTGTGTATTTGTTGTGTATGTTTTAAAGACTCTTGAGTTTTAATTTTTTCCTCATAATCATGAATGGACTGGTGGATTTTTTTTCATTTTCATGCTAATTTTGAATGAGCACCTCCCAGTAGTTCACTAGAGAATTCGCGTTTAGTTTCTTTCCTCCACTACTGCATACTCCTTCTCTCTCCTTTCTATTTTTCACCATGACTTCTCTCCAGTTGCTCTCTTTTCCAAAGAGATCATCCTCCATGCACCGAGTTCCAAAATAATTACTCTGTGGCATTTTATGGACAAAACCCATCTGGGATTCCTGTGGTGGAAGAGGGAAAGAGACCACAGAGGGCCAGTTGCTTGGAATCATATACTTGCCGTTTGTCTTATTCCACCGATTGCAAGATGACGGTGAATCTAGCATTCCAGATTCACAAGGGGGATTCCTTTTGAAATCCCCGGCAAAATGTTCAATTTCATGTTACTTGAAATACTTATCCATTACATTTTGCTGGGATGTATATGGGTTATGGTGAATTTTGATAAGCAAGGCTCTTCATTGAGATGACAATACTTTCTCATTCTTTTCTCATTTCTGCCTCTGCCCTCGCATTCCATTGTTATGAGTATTGCTGTTTGGAAAGACGATGCTTATCTTAGAGATATTGTTATTTGAACTAATTTATGCCAATGAGATGTGTGCAATACCAAAGAGGAATTCACAGGAAAAAAATATTTATTTCATTCGTAGAGATTATATTGTCTGAGTGTTCTACCTGGAATATAATAACTTGAATTTTGATTTAATATATTGTCATTATATCAAACTAATTAATTTCCTTTTAGACATTAGTGCCATACTATCTATTTCTTATCATTGATTATATTAAATCAAACCTAACCTTACTTTCCCTTCATAATTTACATTTTCTTTCATTCTGTTGTTTATTTCAACTTGTACTTTTAAAATAAAAACCTTTTCAACAAATTTAAAATGCCATTCATTGTTCACCTTCTTCACATGAGGTGGTAAGCGATCATATAACAATAAAACTGATAGATAAACAAAATAAATCTTTCAAAGAGAGCCAGAAATATGCCTCTGTTTGGCTGTGTCATCAAAAGGATTTAGAAGTGAAGAATTTCTATTTTGTTCATCTGGTTTTTCTTTCCAGAACTATCCATCTATATCCCGATAATCAAGACTGGTTTTTTTGGAACAGTACTTGGAGCCTTCTAACCATTCAGTAAAGACTTGTGAAGTCATGAAAAACGATCTCCTGTTAATTATCAATTGAAAATTGTGTCAATCAGAAGCAGATGAATCACCAAGAAGCACTTATATTCCTCCCATTACTCTTCTCCAAGTTTAAGTAGATTGATACTATTTCATTAACTATTAGGAGGAAAGTCTGTTAAAGATATTTATGAGAAAAATAAGTTCCACACCATCTCATATCATTGAAGCCACTTATTATTATAATCGTATTATTTAAAAAGGATAAGAAACTTCATTTGGAATTAGCATTCACAGAGTATGTGGAAACATCCTGTCCCTCCAGGAAAAGGTTTATTTGTAGATGATCATAGATATTTAACCATTCTTTTAAAATTCATTTTTCAATGAGAACTTTTAAGAAGTATTTCTTTATTTTTAATATACCAAATTTGCTTATGAGAGAATATTGTCCAAATTCGTTTTATATCTACTTTTCATCTCCAAACACCCACATTTATTCATTTTTATTTTTTTCATGCATTTTAAAATATAAATTCCTTAGCAGATGGTGTAAACGACAAATATTGATGCACTCTTTCAGAATCCTCACTCCATTTTCCTTCAACATCACACCACCCAGGGATGTAATATTTCTTACAGATCATGAAAAAATATCATGACATTGTCTTCCCCAGTCACAGATTATACTTTATGTGGAAAACTGATTATCCACGCCCTTCCTTCAGCCTTTCTGGAGATTTGTGTGTATGTGTTCTGTCTGTTTTAAAGAGTCTTGGGTTTTAATTGTTTCCACATTGTCATGAATTGACTGGTGGATTTTTTTCCTTTTACTCCTTACTTTGACCCAGCATCTCAATGTTCTTCAAAAGAGAATTAGAGCATATTTTCTTAACTCCACTATTCCAATTTCCTTCTCTTCCTTTTCTGTTTTTCACAGTGCCTTTCTTCAGGTTGCCATCTTTTCCAAAGTGCTCATCCTCCATACCCTGAGCTCCAAATAATTATTCTGCACCATTGAATGGACAGCATCCATCTTGGATCCCTGCAGTAGAGAAGGGATAGAAGCCACACAAGGCCAGTTGGTCATTATTTTTTTTTTGCCATTTTTCCTGGGACACCAATGGCAGCATGTCCATGATTGTAGCATTCCATACTCCACAAGAGGGAGCACTTTTTTAAAACCAGGGCTAAAATTTCAATTTAATGTTATTTGAAAATCTTATCCATTGCTGTTTGCTGGGTTGTATCTGGTGTGTGGTGAATTTTGATAGGGATGGCTCTTCATTGAGATGACAATACTTTCTCATTCTATTCTCAATTCTTCCTCTGCCCCTTGAATCCATTGTTATGAGGATTCCTGGTTGTAAATACTATGGTTTTCCTAGTGATGTTTTTAAGTGTACTCATTATGCCAATCATACGTGTGCAATACCAAAGAGGAATTAGCATGAATAAAAATAATTTCATTCCCAGAGATTATATTGCCTGAGTGTTCTACCTGGAATATTATAATGTGAATTTTTTTTTTAATTTATTGTCATTATATCAAATTAATTACCTTCCTCTTAGGCTTTAGTGTCATATTATCTATTTCTTAACATTGATTATATCTAATCAGACCTCACCTTACTTTCTCTTAAAAATGTACATTTTCTTTCATTCTGATGTCCATTTCAATTTGTAGTTGTAAAATAAAGATATTTTCAACACCTTTAAAACAGCGATTCAATTTTCACTAACTTCACATGAGGTGGTAAGTGATCATAAATCAATAAAACAGAGAGATAACCAAAATAAAATTTTCAAGAAGTGCCAGAAATACACCTCTGCTTGGCTGTGTCTTCAAAAGGATTGAGAAGAATTTTTTTTTGTTCATCTGGTTGTTCTTTCTGTATTAAAATTTCAAAGAGATATTGAAATGGTTTAATAATGACTGAAGACATCGATCACATCCTTGAATATTCCATACACCAGGGAATGTACACATTTGAAAAACATATTATCTGTCTAATATTTACCAATGAAAGAGATATGTAACAAAATATTCTTTTTGTGAGGACACGTACCCCCAAGGTGAGTCATACATCATGGTTATTAGTCGAGTTTGAAAGATACTCTTGCCAAATTTTTAAAAATGAACAACAATTCGATTTCCTGCAGGACATGTATGTATGGGACCCCTTTAAGTGGCTATGTCTCTTTATTTTGTAAGGTCATGAGATTTGCTGGACACAGCAAGTTTATATATGTTCATGTATGAATGATATATGTCACTGAAAAATAGATTAAGGGAAAGAGTGTATTGAGTGTCAAACATGAAGGCTTGGAATTTCCTATTTCTCTATGGTGTCTAAGTTTTGTTTTTCTTCATTGTTGGAGCCTACAATCACATGTTCTTAGAATGGAGTGCTGAGCTCAATGCTGATGGATTAAGTTCTTCTGTTTTATGACCCATTCATCTACCCCGTATATCTTGTGAATTATTGAGTCGCTTTTTTTCAACTTACCTACACTACCAGAGCCTTTTCTTTCCAGGGTGTGAGCAGGGGCTTTCACAAGCCATAGGAAAATTTTGTGGTTGGGAGCTCTTTATATTCTGCGTTCCGAGGTTTATCTGTGGATTCTGCTTTCTTTGTAAGAATGAGTTTGATTTTACTCCAAGTACTTTCTGAAAAATTAAAATGTGGCATAAGAGCATTGTTTTATATATGGATATGTGCATCACATACTCTCTCCCCTTTGGAACTACCCAAATATGTACCGAAAATTAGGAATGGTTTTCTTGAAACAGAACATAGAGCCTTCCAACCATTCAGTAAACACTTGTGAAGTCATGTAAAACGAACTACTGTATATTATCAATTTAAAATTGTTTTATTCTAAAGCAGAAGAAACACTGAGAAGTATTTCTTTCCCTCCTATGATTATTCTCCAAGTTGAAGTAGTTTAATATTATTTCATTAACTCTTAGGAGGAAAATCTGTTCCAAATATTTATGTGAAAAATTCGTTCCACCTGAACTCATATCATGTAAACCACTTATTTTTTTTTAATTTTATTATTTAAAAGATCTAAACACTTTCATTTGCAATTAGCACTCATTGGGTATGTGAAAACATTCTCTCCCTCTAAGTAAATGTTTACTTGTAAACGATAAATATTTAAACACTTTTTAAAATCAATTTTTCAATGAGGACGTTAAAAATGTTTTTCATTATTTTTAATATACCAAATTTGCATATGTGAGAATATCATCCTAATCGGTTTTATATCTGGTTTTCATCTCCAAACCCCCATATTGATACATTTTTAAATATGTATTTCTTAGCAGAATGTGTAAATGAACAAAACATTGATGCACTCAGTCAGAACACTCACTATATTTTCCTACAGCATCACACCACGCTGGGGTAATATTTCTTACAGGTCATAATAAAATATCATGGCATTGTCACCCCCAGTCACAGACTATACTACATGCACAAAACTGATTATCCGTTTCCAGCCTTCAGCATGTCTGGAGGCTTGTGTGTATGGGTTGTTTCTGTTTTAAAGACTCTTCGGTTTAATTATTTCCACATACTTATGAA
Source organism: Tolypeutes matacus (assembly GCA_026826555.1). Classification (NCBI taxonomy): domain Eukaryota; kingdom Metazoa; phylum Chordata; class Mammalia; order Cingulata; family Chlamyphoridae; genus Tolypeutes; species Tolypeutes matacus. The sequence continues at coordinate 468,020 of JAKSZT010001078.1, read as the reverse complement.
TTGACTGGTGTACTTTTTCCCTTTTACTGCTAGTTTTGGACCAGCACCTCAAGGTTTTTCCAAAAAGAATTTGAGCTAAGTTTCTTTTCTCCAATATTCTATTCCCCTTCTCTTTATTTTCTATTTTTCACACAGACTTCCCTCCTGTTGTTGTCTTTTCCAAAGAGCCCATGCTCCATGCCCCAAGCTCCAGGTAATCATTCTGTGGCACTGAATGGTCAAAACCCATGTAGGATCCCTGTGGTGGAAAAGTGAAAGAAGGCACACAAGGCCAGTTGCTCATAATATTTTCTTTGCCGTTTATCCTGTTTCATCAATGGCAGCAGGATGGTGATTCTAACGTTCCAGGTTCCACAAGATGGAGCCCTTTTTAAAATCCAGGGCAAAACTTTCAATTTCATATTACTTGAAAGCTTATCCATTGCACTTTGCTGCGATGTATCTGGTGTCTGGTTAATTTTGATAGGGATGGCTCTTCATTGAGTAGACAAAACTTTCCCATTCTTTTCTCATTTCTTCTTCTGCCCTTCGATTTCATTGTTATGAGGATTGCTGCTGGAAATACTATGGTTTTCCTAGTGATCTTGTTATGTGTACTAATTTGTGCCAATGAGATGTGTGCAATACCAAAGAAGAATTAGCATGAAAAAAATATTTCATTACAAGGCATTATTTTGTCTGATTGTTTTACCTGGAATGTAATAATTTCAAAAAATTTTAATTTATTGTGATTATATCAGACTAAGTATTTTCCTTTATAGGTGATTGTGCCATCCTATTTATTTCTTATAATTGATTATATTAAATTTAACCAAACCTCACATTCCCTTCTTAATTTACATTTTCTATAATCTGATATCCTTTTCAATTTGTAATTTTAAAATAAAGACATTTTCAAATTCTTTAAAAAAGCCTTTATTGTTCTCTTTCTTCATATAAGGTGATAAGTGATTATATATTTTAATAAAAGTGATAGATAAACACAAAAAAATTGTTCAAGGAGAGCCAGAATAATGCCTCTGCTTGGCTGTGTCATCTAAAGTATTTAGAAGGGAAGAATTTCATTTTCCTTCATCTCATTTTTCTTTCTTTATTATAATTTTTTTAGAGGTATTGAAAAGGTTTAATAATGATTGAAGAGATATATTCACATCTGTGAATATATCATACACCAGTGAATGTACAGATTGGAAAAACAGGTTTTCGGTTTAATATTTATTATAAAAAATTGATGTGTTTCAAAATAGTCATTTTGTGAAGACATGTACACACAAGGTGATTCATGCATCATGGTTTGGAGCTGAATTTGAAAGATGCTCTTGCCAAGTTTTAAAAACTGAGCCAGAAATTGATTTCCTGCTGGAGATGTGTGTATTGGACCCCTTTAAAATGCTATGTCCTTATATTTTGTAAGGTCATGAGATTTGCTCTGCACACCAAGTTTTCGTATGTACATGTATGAATGATATCCATCAAAGAAAAAGAGATTATAGAAAGAGTATGGTGACTGTCATACATGAAGGCTTGGAATTGCCTATTTCTCTAAGATGTCTTTGTTTTTGTTTCTTCAATGTGGCAGGCTACAGTTGCATATGCATAGAATGGAACGCCATGCACACTGCTGGATTATTTTTTTTGTTTTATGATCCATTCTCTCCCACATTTTATCTTATGTTTAGTTGAGTCCCTTTTTGTCTACTTTTGTACCCTACCTTTTCTCTCCAGGGTGTGGGCAGGGCTTTTCAAAATGCATAGGAAAATTTTGTGGTTTTGAGCTCTGTATTTTCAGTTATGAGTTATATCTGTGGATTCTGCTTTTTGTGTAAGAATGAGTTTGGTTTTATTCCATGTACTTTCTGAAAAATTAAAATATTGCATAAGGCATTGTTTCATATATGGGCACCTGCATCACATACTCTCTGCATTGGGAAACTACCCATACATGTCCAGAAAATCTGGATTGGTTTTCATGAAACACAACCTGGAGCCTTCTAACCATTCAGTAAACACTGGTAAAGACATGTAAAACGGTCCCCTATGAATTATTGAATTAAATTGTTTTATTCACAAGCGGAGGAAACACTGAGAAGCATTTCTTTTCTTCCCATTACTTTTCTCCAAATTCAAGTAGTTTAATACTTTTTCATTAACTATGAGGAAGAAAATCAGTTCACGATATATATATGAAAATTTTTTCCATGTGAACTCATGTCATTGAAGTCACTTATTTTTAATATCTTATTATTTAAAAGGGCTAAGAAATTTCATTTGCAATTAACATTCACAGAGTATGTGGAAACATTCTCTCCCTATGAGTAAAGTTCTATTTGTAGACGATAATATATATTTAACCCTTCTGTTAAAATCCATTTTTCAATGAGAAGTTTTAGAAAATTTTCCTTTATTTTTAATATACCAAATTTGAATATAAGAGTATATCATCGGGAAGCGGCTGTGGCTCAATCAGTGGGGCTCCCGTTTACCATGTGGGAGGACCCGGGTTCGGTTCCCGGGGCCTCCTGGTGGGGGCAGGCCCGCCCGCGCGGTGTGGTTGGCTGACCCGGCGAGCGCGGGCAGCAAGGGGGGGATAAATGAATAAATAAATAAAATCTTTATAAAAAAAAAAAAAAAAAAAAGAGTATATCATCCTAATCTGTTTTATATCTAGTATTCACCTTCAGACTCCCCCATTCATGCATTTTTAAATATGTATTCCTTTGCAGAATGTGTAGACTAACAAAATATTCATGAACCTGGTCAGAATACCCACACAAATTCCTTCAGCATCACAGCACACTGGGGTGTAATATTTCTCACAGATCATGATAAAATATCATGGTTTTGTCACTCTACTTCACAGACTATACTATATGCACAAAACTTATCCATGCCTCTTCATCAACATTACTGGAGAGTTGTGTGTATGTGTTGTATTTGTTTTAAAATCTCTTGGGTTTTAATTTTTTCCTCTTAGTCGTGATTTGAGTGGTGGATTTTTTTCCTTTTACTTCTAATTTTGAACCAGCACCTCAAGGTTCTTTGATAAAGAATTTGAGATTATTTTCTCTTCTCCATTATTCCATTCTCTTTCTCTTTCTTTTATATTATATGCAGTGCCTTGACTCCAGTAGCTGTCTTTTCCAAAAAGCTCATCCTCTATACCCCGAACTCAGATAATTACTCTGTGGTATGGTATGGACAAAACACATCTAGGTTCCCTGCAGTGGAGGAGGGAAAAAGCCACCAAAGGCCAGTTGCTAGCAATCATTTTTTCACCATTTTTCCTGGGTCAACAAAGGCAGAAGGACCGTGATTCTAGTGATCCAGGCTCAACAAGTGGAAGCCTTTTTGATATCTGGGGGATAAAGTTTAATTTCATATTACTGGTAAAGCTTATTTTTTCATTGCCTGGGGTGTATCTGGCATCTGGTGAAATTTGGCAGGGATGGCTGTTCATTGAGAAGACAATATGTTGTCATTCTTTACTCACTTATTCCTCTGCCTTTGGATTCCATTGCAATGAGAATTGCTGGATGGATATACTTTAGTTTTACTAATGATCTTTATATGTGTACTAATTTATGCCAATGAGTTGTGTACAATACTAAAGAGGAATTAGCATGGAAAAAGAATTTATTTAATATAGAGAGATTATTTTGTCTGAGTTTTCTACCTGGAATATAATTGTTTGAATTGTATTTTAAGTTATTGTCATTATATCAGACTAAGTATTTTCCTTTATATGCATTAGTGCCATACTCTCTATTTCTTATCATTGATTATATTAAATCTAACCTAACCTTACATTCCCTTCAAAATATATATTTTCTTTCAATCTGATGTCCATTTCAATATAGAATTTTAAAATAAAGACCTTTTCAACAGCTTTTAAAAAGCCATTCAGTGTTCACTTTCGTCACATGATGTGGTAAGTGATCATATATCAATAAAATCTCCCAAATGCAAAATTTTATAGAGATATTGAAAAGTTTTAATAATAATTGAAGACAGGAATTCATATCCATGAATAAACCATACATCAGGGAATGTACACAATGGAAAAACAAATTATCATTTTAATATTTGTCAAAATAGTAATTTTGTGAATACATATAATTCCAAGTTGAGCCATACATCATGATTAGTTGTAGAGCTTGAAAGATGCTCTAGCCAATTTTTGAAAAATGAACCACAATTTGATTTCCTGCTGGAGATATGTGTATGGACCCCCTTAAATTGCTATGTCCCTTTATTGTATAAAGTCATATGTTTTCCTTTACACACCAAGTTTATGTATGTTCATGAACGAATGATATCCATCATTGAAAAATAGATTAAGGGAAAGAACATGGTGAGAGTTAAACATGAAGTCTTAGAATTGCCTATTCCTAAAAAGTTTTCTTAATTTTGTGTTTATTCATTGTCAGAAGCTGTAATCATGTGTTTGTAGAATGGAGTGCCATGCACACTGCTGGTGGATTAGATACTTTTATTTTCTGATCCATTCTCCTCCCCCATGTTATCTTGTGAATCAGAGTCCCTTTTTTTCAACTTATGTAGACAACCAGTGACTTTTATCTCCAGGGTGTGCGCAGGGGCTTTCACAAGCCAATAGAAAATTTTGCAGTTTGGAGATCTTTGTATTCTGAGTTCCGGGGTTTATCTTTGGATTCTGCTTTCTTTGTGAGAATGGGTTTGATTTTATACCAAGTACATTCTGAAAAATTAAAATGTGGCATAAGAGCATTGTTTTATATATGGATACGTGCATCACTTTCTCTCTCCCCTTGGGAACTACCCAATTATGTCTAGAAAATCAGCACGGGTTTTCTTGAAACAGAACCTGGAGCCCTCTAACCATTCAGTAAACACTGGTGTAGTCATGTAAAAGGATCTCCTTTGAATTATCAATTTAAAATATTGTTATTCAAAAGCAAGGGAAAAATGAGAAGCATTTCTTTCCCTCCCATGATTATTCTCCAAGTTGAAGTAGTTCAAAAATATTTCATTAAACTTTAGGAAGAAAATCAGTTCCCAATACTTGTGTGAAAATTTCATTACATGAGAACTCATATCATTGAAGCCACTTATTTTTAAAATCATCTTATTAAAAGGGTTAAGAACTTTCATTGGCAAATAGCATTCACAGGGTATGTGGAAACATTCTCTCCCTCAGAGGAAAGGTTTACTTGTAGATGGTAACAGATATTTAACCATCTTTTAAAATCCATTTTTCAACGGGAACGTTAAAGAATTTTTTCTTTATTTTTAATACACCAAATTTGTGTGAGAGAATATCGTCTTAATGTGTTTATATCAAGTTCTCACCTCGAAACCCCCACATTGATACATTTTTAAATATTTATTTCAAGCAGAATGTGTAAACAAAAAAAAAATATTGATGCACTCGGTCAGAATTCTCACACCATTTTCCTTCAGAATCACACAATACTGGGGTGCAATATTTCTTACAGATCATGATAATATATAATGGTATTGTCACCCCCAGTAACAGAAAATACTATATGCACAAAAATGATTATACATACCCTGCCTTAAATATGTCTGGAGAGTTTGTGTGTATATGTTGTGTCCATTTAAAAACTCTTGCATTTTAATTTTTTCCACAAATTTGAGAATTGCCTCGTGGATTTTTTCCTTTTACTGCTAATATTGAACCAGCTCTTCCTCGTTCTTCAAAAGATAATTTGAGGTTAGTTTCTTTTTCCATTATTCCATTCTCCTTCTCTTTCTTTTCTATTTTTTACAGTGCCTCTCTCCAGTTGATGTCTTTTCTAAAGAGCTCATCATCCATGCCCCAAGCTCCAAATAATTACTCTGCAGCATTGTATGTATAAAACCCCTATAGGATACCTGTGTTGGAGGAGGGAAGGAAGTCACACAAGGTCAGTCTCTAGGATTAATTTCTTTGCAGTTTTTCCTGGGTCATCAAAGACAGGATGATCGTGATTCAGGCACCACATGTGAGTGTCCTTTTGAAATCTGAGGCAAAAGTTCAATTTCATGTTACTTGAAAAGTTTATCCACTGCATTTTGCTGCGAATCTTAATAAGGACGGTCCTTCATTGAGATGACAAACTTTCTCATTCTTTTCTCATTTCTTCCTCTGCACTTAGATTCCATTGTTATTAGTTTTGCTGGTTGGAAATGCTATGCTTTCCCTAGTGATTTTGTTATGTGTACAAATTTATGTCCATTAGATGTGTGCAATACCAGAGTGGAATTAGCATGAAAAAATTAATTTATTCCTGGAGATTATTTTGCCTGAGTGTTCTACCTGGAATATAAAAATTTGAATTTTGATTTTAATTTATTGTCATCATATCAGACTATTTTCCTTCACAGGCATTCGTGACATACTATCTATTTCTTATCAATGATTACATTAAATCTAACCTAACCTTACATTCCTTCAAAATTTACATTTCCTTTCAATCTGATGCCTATTTCCTTTTGTATTTTTAAAATAAAGATATTTTCAAGAGCTTTAAAAAATCCATTCATTATTCACATTCTTCACATGAGGTATTAAGTGATCATATATCAATAAATGTGATAGATAAAATAATTGTTCAAGGAGAACGAGAAATACGCTTCTCCTTGGCTGTGTCATCAAAAGGATTGAGAAATTAAGAATGTTTTTTTGTTCATCTGGTTTGTCTTTCTTTATTGTAATTTTCATAGAGATGCAGAAAGCATTTAATAATCATTGAAGAGATGAATTCCATCTGTGAATACTACAGGAAATGTACCAATTTGAAAAAGCTTATTGGTTTAATATTTATCAGTAAAAGAGATTTGTTTCTAAATAGTCATTTTGTTAGAACATTCACACCAAAGGTGAATCATAAATCAAGGTAAGTAGTTGAGTTTGAATGATGCTCTGCCTATGTTTTAAAAAAGGATCCACAATTCAATTTCCTGCTGGATATGTGTGTATGGGACCCATTTAAGTTGCTAAGTCCCTTTATTTTATAAGGTCATGAGTGTTGCACTACACACCAAGTTTATATATGTTTATATATGAATGATATTCATCACTGAAAAATAGATGAAGAGAAAGAGTGTGGCAAGTATCAAACATGAAGGCTAGGAATTGCCTATTTCTCTAAAGTTTTCTTAGTTTAGTGTTTCTTCAGTGTTGGAGGCTATAATTAGGTGTGCATAGAATGGAGCATGGTGCACACTACTGATGGATTAAATTCTTGGGTTTTATCACCCATTCTTATCCCATATGATATCTTGTGAATAAGTGAGTCCCTCTTTGTCAAGTTATGTACCCTACCATTGCCATTTCACTCCACAGTTTGGCAGGGGCTTTCACAAGCCATAGGAATATTTTGTAGTTGGGAGCTCTTTGTATTCTGAGTTCTTGGGATTATCTGTGGATTCTGCATTCTTTGTAAGAAAGAGTTTGATTTTATTTGAAGTACTTTATGAAAAACTAAAATGTGGCCTGAGAGCAAATTTTATATATGGATACCTGCATCACATTCTCTCTGCACTGGGGAAATACACAAATATGTCCAGAATATCGGGCCTGGTTTTCTTCTTACAGAACCTAGAGCCTTCTAACCATTCAGTAAACTCTGGTGAGGTTATGTAAAATGAACTCCTCTGAATTATCAATTTAAATTTGTGTTATTCAAAATTGAAGAATCACTGAGAAGCATATCTTTAACTCCCATGACTATTCTGCAAGTTGAAGTAGTTTAATATTGTTTCATTAAGTATTGGGAGGAAAATCTGTTCCAGATATTTATGTGAAAAATTCATTCCACGTGGACTCATATCATTGAAGCCACTTATTTATAAAATCTTAATATTTAAAAGGGCTAAGAACATTCATTTGCAATTAGCATTATCAGGGCCTGTGGAAACGTTCTCCCTCTAAGTAAAGTTTTATTTGTATTCCATAATGGTTATTTAATGATACTTTTCAAAATCCATTTTTCAATGAGAACTTTTGAGAAGTATTTTTTTAGTTTCAAATTAACAAATTTGCCTATGAGAGAATATCGTCCTTTTCTGTTTTTTTATCTAGGTTTCACCCTCAAACCCCACATTCATGCATTTTTAAATAAGTATTTCTTTGCAGAATGTGTAAATGAACAAAACATTGATGCACTCAGTCAAAATATACACACCATTTTCCTTCAGCATCACACCACACTGGGGTGTAATATTTCTAAAAGATCATGAAAAAATATCAGGGCATTGCCACACCCAGTCACAGACTATACTATATGCAAAAAACTGTTTTTACAGTCCCTGCCAACAACTTGTCTGCATAGTTGTGTTTATGTCTTGTGTCTGTTTTAAGGACTCTAGGGTTTTAATGGTTTCCACATAGTCATAATTGACTGGTGGATTTTTTTCCCCCTTTACTGGTAATTTTGAATATGCACTTCAAGCTTCTTCTAAAGAGAATTCGATCTTAGTTTCTTTTCTCCACTCTTCCATTCTCCTTTTCTTTCTCTTCTATTTTTCACCATGACTTCTCTTCAGTTGCTGTCTTTTAAAAAGAGCTCATCCTCCATGGCCTTAGCTCCAAATAATTACTCTGTGTCATAGTAGGCACAGAACCCCTCTAGGAACCCTGGGTTGGAGTAGGGAAATAAGCCAAAAATAGCCAGTTGTAAGGATTAATTTTTTCACCATTTTCCTTGGTTAACAACGGCAGGATGCCATGATTCTGGAGTTTCAGGGTCAATAGTGGGAGCGTTTTTGAAATACGGGGCAAAAAGTTCAATTACATATTACTTGGAAAGCTTTTCCTTTGCACATGGTGGGATGTAACTGATGTCTAGCGAATTTTGATAATGTTGGCTTTTCATTGAAATGACAATATTTTCTCATTCTTTTCTCATTTCTTCCTCTGCCCATGTATTCCATTGCTATGAGGATTGCTGTTTGAAAATTCCATGGCTTTCCTAGTGATCTTGCTATGTGTTCTAATTTATTCCAATGAGATATGTGCAAAATCAAAGAGGAATTAGCAATAAAAATTTATTTCATAATTAGAGATTATTTTTTTCTGAGTGTTCTACCTGGGACATAATAATTTGAATTTTGTTTCAATTTATTTTCATTATCACATTCTAATTATTTTCCTTTATAAGTATTAGTGCCATACTATCTATTTCTTATCATCGATTATATTAAATCTAACCTAACCTTATTTTCTCTTCTAAATTTACATTTTCTTTCAATCTGATGTACATTTCAATTTATAATTTTAAAATAAAGACATTTTCAAGCAGTTTAAATAAGCCATTCATTGTTCACTTTCATCACATTATGTAGTAAGTGATCATATATCAATTAAATGTATAGATAAACAAAAAAAATTGTTCAAGGAGAGTGGGAAATACACTTCTGCTTGGCTGTCTCATCAAAATTATTGAGAAATGAAGAACTTATTTTTCATTCATCTAGTTTTCCTTTCTTTGATATAATTTTCATAGAGATATTTAAAAGGTTTAATAATATTTGAAGTAATGAATTCACATCCGTGTATATACCATAGACCAGGAAATGTACACATTGGATTAACAGGTTTTTAGTTTAATATTTATTAATAAAAGAGCTGTGTTTCAAAACAGTCATTTTGTGAGTACATGTACAGCCAAGGTGAGTCATATATCATTGTTAGTAGTCAAGATTGAAAGATGCACTGACCAAGTTTTAAAAAATGAGCCACACTTAGATTTCCTGCTGGAGATGTGTTTATGGGACCCCTTTAAGTTGCTATGTCCCTTTATTTTGTAAGTTCATGATTTTTGCTCTACACACCAATTTTGTGTATGTTAATGTACAAATGGTTTCCGTCACTGAAAAATAGATTAAGAGAGAGAGTGTGGTGAGTGTCATACATGAAGGCTTCGAATTCCTATTTCTCTGAATTTGTCTTAGTTTTGTTTTTATTCATTGTTGGAGGCCAAAATCGTGTGTGCATAGAATGGAGCATGGTGCATAGCTTCTGGTGGATTAGCTTCTTGAGTTTTATCTCCCAATCTTCTTCCCCATTATATGTTGTGAGTACTTGTGTCCCTCTTTGTAAACTTATGTACCCTACCAGTGCCTTTTCACTCCAGGTTGTGGGCAGGAGCTTTCACCATTCATAGCAAAATTTTGCAGTTAAGAGCCCTTTGTATACTGAGTTCTGGGGTTCATCTGTGACTTCTGCTTTCTTTGTAAGAATGAGGTTGAATTTATTCCAAGTCTTTATCCCAAGACCTTTCTGAAAAATTAAAATGTGGCATAAGAGAATAGTTTTATATATGGATAACTGCATCACAATGTCTCTGCTCTCCAGAACTATTCATATATGTCCAGAAAAGCAGAACTGGTTTTTTTGAAACTGTACCTTGAGCCTTCTAACCGTTCAGTAAACCCTGGTGAAGTCATGCAAAATGATCTCCTGTGAATTATCAATTTATTATTGTGTTAATCAAAAGCAGAGGAAACACTTAGAATCACTTCTATTCCCCCCATTACTATTCTCCAGGTTGAAATACTTTGATATTATTTCATTAACTACAAGGTTGAAAGTCTGTTAAAGATATTTATGTGAAAAATCCATTCAATATGATCTCATATCATTAAAGCCACTTAGTAATAAAATGTTAGTATTTAATAGGCATAAGAACTTTCATTTGGAATAAGCATTCACAGAGAATGTGGGAACATTCTGTCCATCTAAGTAAATGTTTATTTGTAGATGATCATAGATATCTAACCATTCTTTTAAAATCCATTTTTAAATGAGAACATTTAAAAAGTGTTTTTTTTTTTATTTTGATGTACCAAATTTGCATATGAGGGAATATCAACCAAACCTGTTTATATCTAGTTTTCACATCCAAACCCTACATTCATGCATTTTTAAATATGTGTTTCCTAGCAGAAATGAAAACGAAAAAAAAAATGATGCACTTGGTCTGAATCTTCACATCTTTTTCCTTCAATATCACACCACACTGGGTTGTTATATTTCTTACAAATCATGGAAAAATATCATGGCATTGTCTCCCCCAGTCACAGATTATACTATATGCAGAAAACTCATAATCCATGCCCTCCCTTCAACTTGTCTGGAGAGTTGTGTGTATGTGTTCTGTCTTTTTAAAAGACTCTTGGGTTTTAATTGTTTCCACATATTCGTGAATAGACTGGTGGATTTTTTCTGTTTTACTTCTAAATATGAACTAGCACCTCAAGGTTCTTCAAAAGAGAATGTGAGATTATTTTCTTTACTCCACTATTCCTTTCTCCTTCTCTTTCTTTTCAGTTTTTCACAGTGCCTTCAAACAGGTTGCTGTATTTTCAAAAGAGCTCATCCTCCATACTCGAGCTCCAAATAATTTTTCTGCAGCATTGAATGGACAGAACCCATCTAGTATCCCTGTGGTGGAGAAGGGAAAGAAGCCGCACAAGGTCACTTGCTCAAAATTTTTATGCCGTTTTTCCAGGGTCACAAATAACAGCATATCCATGATTGTAGCATTCCATGCTCCACAAGAGGGAGCTCTTTTTTAAATCTGGGGCTAAAATTACAGTTTCATGTTTCTTGAAAATCTTATCCATTGCACTTTTCTGGGATGTATCTGGTGTCTGGTGAATTTTGATAGGGATGGTTCTTCACTGAAATGACAATACTTTCTCATTCTTTTCTCATTTCTTCCTCTGCCTTTGTATTCCATTGTTACAAGGATTGCTGGTTGGAAATACTATGGTTTTACTAGGGATCTTTTTATGTGTACTAATTTATGCCCATAAGTTGTGTGTAATACTAAATAGGAATTAGCATGAAAACAAATCATTTCATTCCTAGAGCTTATTTTGCCAGAGTGTTCTATCTGGAATATAATAATATGAATTTTGAATTAATTTATTGTTATTTATCTGACTAATTATTTTCCCTTATTGGCATTAGTGCCATACTAAATATTTCTTATCACTGACTATGTTAAATCTAACCTAACCATCCATTCCCTTCTAAATTTACATTTTCTTTCAATCTAATATCCATTTGAATTTATAATTTTAAAATAAAGATCTTTCCAAAAACTTTTAAATAATCCATTCATTGTTCACATTCTTCACATGAGGTGGTAGGTTATCATATATCATTAAACATAAGAGTTAAAGAAAAAAAATTGGTCAAGGAGAGCCAGAAAAATGCCTCTGCTTGGTTGTGTCATCAAAATGAATGAGAAGGGAAGAATTTATTATTTGTTCATCTGGTTTTCCTTTCTTTATTACAATTTCAGAGACATTGAAAAGGTTTAATAATGATTGAAGAGATGAATCACATCCGTGAATATAACATACACCAAGGAATGTACACATTTGAAAAACATATTTTCTGTCTAATATTTACCAATGAAAGAGGTGTGTTTCAAAATAGACATTGTGTGACAACATATACAAACAAGGAGAGTTATACATCATGGTTAGTAGTCGAGTTTGAAAGATCCTATGTCCAAGTTTTAAAAAATGAACCACAATTCTATTTCCCATTGTAGATGTGTGTATGGGAGCCGTTTAAGTTGCTATGACCCTTTATTTTGTAAGGTCATGAGTTTTTCACTACATACCAAATTTATGTATGTTCATGTAAGAATGAAATCTGTAACTGAAAAATAGGTTAAGGGAAAGAGTGTGATGAGTGTTAAACATGAAGACTTGGAATTGCCTAATACTCTGTTGTCTTAATTTTGTGTTTATTCATTGTTGCAAGCTATAATCATGAGTGCATAGAATGGAGTGCAGTTCACACTGCTTGATGGATTAGGTTCTTATGTTGTGTGACCCATTGTTCTCCCCCATAAAATCTTGTGAATAGGTGAGTGTCTCTTTGTCAAAATATGTACTCAACCAGTGCCATTTGTCTACAGGGTGTGGGCAGGGTCTTTCACAAGCCATAGGAAAATTTTTCGGTTGGGAGCTTTTTGTAATCTGATTTCCGGGATTTATCTCTGGATTCTGTTCTCTTTGTAAGAATGGGTTTGATTTTATTTCAAGTACTTTCTGAAAAATTAAAATGAGGCATAAGAATTTTGTTTTATATATGGATACTTGCATCCCATTCTCTCTGCAGAAACTACACAAATATGTCCAGAAAATCAAGACTGGATTTCTTGAAAGACTCTTTGGTTTTAATTTATTCCACCAAGTTGATAATTGCCTGGTGAATTTTTTTTCCTTTTACTACTAATATTGAACCAGATCTTCCTGGTTCTCCAAAAGGTAATTCGAGGTTAGTTTCTTTTCTCCATTATTCCATTCTCCTTCACTTTCTTTTCTATTTTTCACAGTGCCTCTCTCCAGTTGCTGTCTTTTCTAAAGAGCTCATCATCCATGCCCAGAGCTCCAAATAATTAAGCTGTGGCTTTGTATGTACAAAACCTCTCTAGCATGCCTGTGGTGGAGGAGGGAAGGAAGCCACACAAGGTCAGTCTCTAGGAATCATTTCTTTTCAGTTTTTCTTGGGTCACCCATGGCAGGATGATCATGATTCTAGCATTCCAGGCTCCACGAGTGAGCGTTTTTTTGAAATCCGAGGCAAAAGTTCAATTTCATGTTACTTGAAAAGTTTATCCATTGTAAATTGCTGCGATGTATCCGTTGTCTGGTGAATCTTGATAAGGATGGCTCTTCATTGAGATGACAATACTTTCTCATTCTTTTCTCATTTCTTCCTCTGCCCTTATATTCCATTGTTATGAGTTTTGCCGGTTGGAAATACTATGGTTTTCCTAGAGATTTTGTTATGTGTACAAATTTGTCAATTAGATGTGTGCAATACCACAGTGGAATTAGCATGAAAAAAAATTAATTCATTCCTGGAGATTATTTTCCCTGAGTGTTCTACATGGTATATAATAATTTGAACTTTGATTTAATTTATTGTCGTCATATCAGACTATTTGCCTTCATAGGCATTCGTGACATACTATGTATTTCTTATCATTAATTATATTAAAACTAACCTAACCATACATTCCTTCTAAATTTACATTTCCTTTCAATCTGATGTCTATTTCAATTTATATATTTAAAATAAAGATATTTTCAAGAGCTTTAAAAATCCATTCATTTTTCACATTCTTCACATGAGGTGTTAAGTGATCATATACCAATAAATGTGATAGATAAAATAATTGTTCAAGGAGAATGAGAAATACGCTTCTCCTTGGTTGTGTCATCAAAAGTATTGAGAACTGGAGAATTTTTTTTTGTTCATATGGTTTGTCTTTCTTTATTGTAATTTTCATAGAGATGCAGAAAACGTTTTATAATCATTGAAGAGATGAATCCCATCTGTGAATATACCATACAACAGGAAATGTACCCATTTGAAAAAGAGCTTATTGGTTTAATATTTATCAATAAAAGAGATTTGTTTCTAAATAGTCATTTTGTTAGGACATGCAAAACGAAGGTGAGTCATAAATCATGGTTAGTAGTCACGTTTGAAAGATGCTCTTTCCATGTTTTAAAAAAGGATCCACAATTCAATTTCCTGATGGATATGTGGGCATGGGACACATTTAAGTTGCTAAGTCTCTTTATTTTATAAGGTCATGAGTTTTGCTTTACCCACCAAGTTTGTGTATGCTTATGTATAAATGGTATTGACTACTGAAAAATAGATGAAGAGAAAGAGTGTGGTGAGTGTCATGCATGAAGTCTAGGAATTGCCTAATTCTCTAAAGTTGACTTAGTTTTGTGTTTCTTCATTGTTGGAGGCTATAATCAGGTGTGCATAAAAAGGAGCATGGTGCAGAGTACTGATGGATTAAGTTCTAGGATTTTATCACCCATTCTTATCCCACATGATATCTTGGGAATAGTTGAGTCCCTCTTTGTCAAGTTATGCACCCTACCATTGCCTTTCACTCCATGGTGTGGGCAGGGTCTTTCACAAACCATAGGAATATTTTGTAGTTGGGAGCTCTTTGTATTCTGAGTTCTGGGGATGATCTGTGGATTCTGCTTTCTTTGTAAGAATGAGTTTGATTTTATTTGAAGTAATTTATGAAAAACTAAAATGTGGCCTGAGAGCAAATTTTATATATGGATACCTGCATCACATACTCTCTGCACTGGTGAAATACCCAAATATGTCCAGCATATCAGGACTGGTTTTCTTCTTACAGAGCCTAGAGCCTTCTAATAATTCAGTAAAATCTGGTGACATCATGTAAAATGATTCCTGTGAATTATTAATTTAAAATTGTTTTATTCAAATGGAGGAAACCCTGAGAAGCATATCTTTTACTCCCATGACTATTCTGCAAGTTGAAGTAGTTTAATATTGTTTCATTAAGTATTGGATGGAAAATATGTTCCAGATATTTATGTGAAAAATTCTTTCCACATTACTCCTATCATTGAAGTGACTTATTCATAAAATCTTAATATTTAAAAGGGCTAAGAACTTTCATTTACAATTAAAATTCTCAGGGCATGTGGAAACATTCTCCCCCTCTAAGTAAAGGTTTATTTGTAGTCCCTAATAGATATTTAACCATACTTTTAAAATCCATTTTTCATTGTGATCTTTTGAAAAGTATTTTTTTATTTTTAATATACCAAATTTGCCTATGAGAAAATATCGTCCTTTTCTGTTTTTATATATAGTTTTCACCACCAAGCCCCACATTCATGCATTTTTAAATTAGTATTTCTTAGCAGAATGTGTAAATGAACTAAACATTGATGAACTCAATCAGAATACACACACCATTTTCCTTCAGCATCACACCACACTGGGGTGTAATAACATTTTAGAGATCATGAAAAAATATCATGGCATTGTCACCCCCAGTCACAGACTATACTACGTGCACAAAACTGATTATCCATTTCCAGCCTTCAGAATATCTGGAGGTTTGTGTGTATGGGTTGTGTCTGTTTTAAAGACTCTTGGGTTTAATTTTTTCCTCATAGTCATGAATTGACTGGTGAAATTTTTTCCTTTTACTGCTAGTTTTGGACCAGCAACTCAAGGTTCTTCCAAAGAGAATTTGAGCTAAGTTTCTTTTCTCCAATAATCTATACTCCTTCTCTTTCTTTTCTATTTTTCACACAGACTTCCCTCCATTTGCTGTCTTTTACAAATAGCCCATGCTCTATGCCCCGAGCTCCAAGTAATTATTCTGTTGCATTGAATGGCCAAAACCCATGTAGGATCCCTGCGGTGGAGAAGGGAAAGGAGCCACGCAAGGCCAGTTGCTGATAATTTTTTTCTTTGCCATTCATCCTGGGTCATCAATGGCAGCATGTTGGTGATTCTAACGTTTCAGGCTCCACAAGAGGGAACACTATTTAAAATCCGGGCAAAACTTCCAAATTCATGTTACTTGAAATCTGATCCATTGCACTTTGCTGTGATGTATCTGTTGTCTGGTGAATTTTGATAGGGACAATACTTTGAGTAGACAATACTTTCCCATTCTTTTCTCTTTTCTTCCTCTGCCCTTGGGTTCCATTGTTATGAGGATTGCTGCTGGAAATACTATGGTTTTCCTAGTGATCTTGTTATGTGTACTAATTTATGCCCATGAGATGTGTGCAATACCAAAGAGGAATTAGCATGTGAAAAAATTTATTTCATTCCAAGGCATTATTTTGTCTGATTGTTCTTTTTGGTATATAATAATTTCAAAAAATTTTAATTTATTGTCATTATATCTGACTAAGTATTTTTCTTTATAGGTCATAGTGCCATCTTATTTATGTCTTATAATTGATTATATTAAATTTCCCCTACCCTCACATTCCCTTCTAAATTTACATTTTCTATAATGATGTCCATTTCAATTTGTAATTTTAAAATGAAGACCTTTACAGCATCTTTAAAAAATCCTTTCATTATTTTCTTTTTTAATATGAGGTAGTAAGTGATCATATATATTAATAAAACTGATAGATAAACAAAAAAATTGTTCAAGGAGAGTCAGAAAAATGCCTCTGCTTGGCTGTGTCATCCAAAGGATTTAGAAGGAAAGAAATTCATTTTTCTTCATCTCATTTTTCTTTATTTATTATAATTTTTTAGAGGTATTGAAAAGGTTTAATAATGATTGAAGAGATGAATTCACATCTGTGAATATATCATACACCAGCGAATGTACATATTGGAAAAACAGGTTTTTGGTTTAATATTTATTATAAAAAATTGATGTGTTTCAAAATAGTCATTTTGTGAAGACATGTACACCCAAGGCGATTCATGCATCATGGTTTGGAGCTGAGTTTGAAAGATGCCCTTGCCAAGTTTTAAAAAATGAGCCAGAAATCAATTTCCTGCTGGAGATGTGTGTATTGGACCCCTTTAGGATGCTATGTCCCTATATTTTGTAAGGCCATGAGTTTTGCTCTGCACATCAAATTTTTGTATGTACATGCATGAATGATATCCATCAAAGAAAAAGAGATTACAGAAAGAGTATGGTGAGTGTCATACATGAAGGCTTGGAATTGCCTATTTCTCTAAGATGCCTTAGATTTTATTTCTTCAATGTGGCAGGCTACAGTTGCATGTGCATACAATGGAAAGCCATGCACACTGCTGGATTGATTAGGTTTTTTGTTTTATGATCCATTTCTCTCTCACATTTTATCTTATATTTATTTGAGTCTCTCTTTATCTACTTATGTACACTACCAGTGCTTTTCTCTCCAGGGTTAGGGCAGGGTTTTCACAATCCTTAGGAAAGTTTTGTGGTTTGGAGCTGTTTGTATTATCAATTATGACGTTTATCTGTGGATTCTGCTTTTTGTGTAAAACTGAGTTTGATTTTATTCCATGTACTTTCTGAAAAATTAAAATATTGCATAAGCGCATTGTTTCATATATGGATACCAGCATCACATTCTCTCTGCACTCGGTATATACCCATATATGTCCAGAAAATCTGGATTGGTTTTCCTGAAACACAGCCTGGAGCCTTCTAACCATTCAGTAAACACTGGTGAAGACATGTAAAATGACCTCGATGAATTATTGAATTAAATTGTCTTAATCACAAGCAGAGGAAACACTGAGAAGCATTTCTTTTCTTCCCATTACTTTTCTCCAAATTCAAGTAGTTTAATATTTTTTCATTAACTATGAGGAAGAAAATCAGTTCACGATATATATGTGAAAAATTTCTTACATGTGAACTCATGTCTTTGAAGCCACTTATTTTTAATATTTTATTATTTAAAAGGGCTAAGAAATTTCATTTGCAACTAACATTCAGAGCATATGTGGAAACATTCTCTCCCTCTGAGTAAAGGTCTATTTGTAGATGGTAATATATATTTAACCATTCTGTTAAAATCCATTTTTCAATGAGAAATTTAAAAAGTTTTCCTTTATTTTTAATATACCAAATTTGAATATGAGAGTATATCATCCTAATCTGTTTTATATCTAGTTCTCACCTCCAGGCACCCCCATTCATACACTTTAAAATATGTATTCCTTTGCAAAATATGTAGACTAACAAAACATTGATGCACTGGGTCAGAATACTCACACCAATTCCTTCACATTGACAGCACACTGGGATGTAATATTTCTCACAGATCATGATAAAATATCATGGTGTTGTCACTCCCCTTCACAGTCTATACTATATGCACAAAACTTATTATCCATGCCCTTTCTTTAACAAGTCTGGAGAGTTGTGTGTATGTGTAGTGTCTGTTTTAAAATTTCTTGGGTTTTAATTTTTTCCATTAGTCATGATTTGAATGGTGGATTGTTTTCCTTTTACTTCTAATTTTGAACCAGTACCTCAAGGTACTTCAAAAGAGAATTTGAGATTAATTTCTTTTCTCCATTACTCCATTCTCCTTCTCTTTCTTTTATATTATATGCTGTGCCTCGTCTCCAGTTGCTTTCTTTTCCAAAGTGCTCATCCTCCATACCCTGAACTCAAAATAATTGCTCTGCAGCATTGTATGGACAAAACACTTCTAGGATCCCTGCAGTTGAGGAGGGAAAGAAGCCACCGAAGTCCAGTTGCTAGCAATCATTTTTCACCATTTTTCCTGGGTCAACAATGGCAGAAGGACTGTGATTCTAGCGATCCAGGCTCCACAATATTAAAAGAAATCTGTTTTGTGGATACATATTTGACCAATATCAAATTAATTGAAAGTGTACAATCTCTGGTGTTTGATATATACAGAGAGGTGTGCTTTCTTCTCTGCTATCATTATTAAACATTTTCAACATTGCTATACCAGTAATCATAAAGAAATAAACAGCAGACTAAGTTGAAACTTTTCACCACTAGATCCCTCTCTTTGCATGGTTGTGCATAGGTGTTATTCTGCCTCTCCATGTCACAAATATTTATTTCTTCATCAAATACTTTTACTGATATATTTTCACAAATCATGTCCTGTGGGCAAGAGTAATATGAAGTACATTTTGTCAGGTGTTGAAAATATCTTTATGGTGACATTGTCACATAAAATGGATATTTGATTGAAAGAAAGGTAATTTTTAAAAGGGATTATCAGATTGGGTACGATTTAATATTATCCATGATAAGAAAGGTATATATGGGATAAAGATATATAAATAAAAATGATAATTCACATACAATGGAAAAGAGTGTAAAAAATTCTCATCTTCATATTTCAGCTGAAACACTTGGAGAAAACTTATTTTAAATGAATTGTTGTTTAAGTTGTGCCGTGTCTATTGAGGTAATCATGTTTTCAAAGTAAGAAAGGTTTCAACTTTGGTGTTCCCTCACTTCCAATTGGCTTAAATTATCATTAACAACAAGATGACTAGGACCACTACAGCATTTACAAACAGGGATACTGAAAACATAAAATGTAAATGGTAGAGAAATAAATGAGAATACAATGACATATTATTGCATTCTCAATGGAGAGCCAACATTATCAAAATTCACCCGACACCAACTACATCCCAGCTTAGTAAACTGGACAGCGATTTCAAGTGTCCTGAAATTGGTATGTTCGCCGTGAGGTCAAAATGGCTCTGACTAGTGGAAGCTGGCAGGTGAGAATGAAGCTCACCTTCTTATTGCCGCCCAGTGAAATGGCCATGGGGGTGGTTTCATAGCCACTAACAAACCCTGTCTTCTTTCCTCCCCTCCAAGGCATGATCATAGGTGGTTGTTACCCACACAATTCCAAACAATCATTACTGGGAGCTTGAATCCCTGGAGTGTGTGCTCTTTGCAAAGACAGCATCTGAAAAGGCACTGCTGATTATAGACAGGAAAGGGAAGGAAATGAATGGAATCCTAGTGAAAATTAAATATGCTGTAATTTTTCTTGTCAGCAATTTGTGCTGTTGTTCCAAAAATAGAATTAAAACAAAAATCCACTCATCAAAAACAAGACTATGTGGAAAATAAAACCAGAAGTGACTTCAAAACAGACACTCCTTTTACACAGAGGTATAGAAGCACGTTGAAGGCGGCCTGTGGGAAACATTTTCACACATATTGTATGGATGTGGCTCATGGTAACCATTCCTGATATTTTGTCTTGAGCTGGAAGAAATTGGGCACAACGGCTTGCATGATTTGGGACTTAGGTCATATCAAAATTCTGAGGGAAAGCATAAATATTTTGGAAGATAACATTTTCTGTTCAGAAAAATGTTTTTACCAAAATATGGATGTGGTGCTTTGGAGGTACAAACAAGACTTGAAATCAATGGAATCAAGATATAACTCACCTTGGGATACATATTTGAACAATATCAAATTAATTGAAAGTGTACAATCTCTGGTATTTGATATATTCAGAGAGGTGTGTTTTCTTCTCTGCTATCATTATTTAACATTTTCAGTGTTGCTATATCAGTAATCATAAAGAAATAAACAGCAGATTAAGTAGAATCATTTCACCTCTTGATCCCTCTATTTCCGTGGCTGTTCATAGGAATTATTCTGGTTCTTCATGTCACGAATATTTATTTCCTCATCAAACACTTTTATTGCTATATTTTCACCCACTATGTCCTGTGGGCAAGGTGATTATGAAGAACTTTTTCTCAGATGTTGAAAATATCTTTATTGTAACATTCTCACAGAAAATGGATATTGGTTTGAATGAAAGGTAAATTTTTAAAGGTTTTTTTTACGTATGATTTAATATAATCCATGGTAAGAAATGGACATATGGGACAAAGATACATAAATGAAAATTAAAAGTCAAATATAATGGAAAAATAGAGTAACAAAATTCTCATCATATTCAGGTTGAAACTCATGGACAAAAAAGTCTCTAACTGGAAATGAATTTTTGTTTAAGTAGTGCAGTGTCTATTGAGGGAATCATGCTTTCAAAGTAAGAAAGGTTTCATCTTTGGTTTTTGCACACTTCCAATAGCATTAATTAATGTTAATAACAAGATGACAAAGAACACCACAGCATTTACAAACAGGGATACTGAAAACAAAAGAAGTAAAAGGTAGAGGAAGAAATGAGAATAAATGATAAAGTATTGAATTATCAGTAAAGTGTGAATATTATCAAAATTCATCAGATACATCTACATCCTAGCTTAGTAAATTGGACAACAATTTCAAGGATCATGGTACTGATATTTTCATCCTGGGGTCAAAATAGCTCCGATTGTGGAGGCTGGCTATTGAGAACCATGCTCACCCTCTCAACTGTCGCCCAGAAATTGGCTGTGGGGGTGGTTTCATAGCACTAGCAAGCCCTGTCTTCTTTCCTGCACTCCAAAGTATGATCATAGCGGGCGTTACGCACTCAACTCCAAACAATCATTCCAGGGAGTTTAAAGACGTGGAGTGTGGGCTCTTTGCAAAGGCAGCATCTAAAAAGGCACTGCTAAATATAGACAAGAAAGGAAAGGAAATGAATGGAATCCTAGTGAAAAGTAAGTCTGCTCTAATTTTCCTTGTCAGTGATGTGTGCTGCTGCTCCAAAAATAGAAGTAAAACAAAAAATCCACTCATCAAATGCAAGAATATGTGGAAAAGTAAAACCATTAGTGCCTTCAAAACAGACACTCCATATACACATTCAAGACGGTGTTTGGGAAACATGTTTTGAACATATTGTATGGAATGTGGCTCAAGGTTAAAATTCTTGATGTTTCGTCATGACCTCGAAGAAATTGGGCACCACGGTTTTGCTTTATTTTGGGCTCAGTGGTCAAAAAATTCTGACCGAAAGCATAAATATTTTGGAAGATCACATTTTCTGTCCAGACTAATGTATTTACAAAAATATGAATGTTGTGGTTTGGAGGTGAAAACAAGACTTGACATCAATGGAATCCTGATATAACTCACCTTGGTATGATAGTCTCATATATATATTTGGAGTATCTAAAATTTTAAAAAAATCATTTTTAAGAACTAGGCAAAATACAAATCTTGAAAGAAGGGATCACTATCTAATAATATCTTTGAATGAATCTTTACTGGAGAGAGAAAAAATTATTTCACATATACAGAAATTGATTTTTGGAAATGAAAGCATTTTTTTTTTTATTAAACTCTTTAAAAACAAGAGGCTACCATGATATGAAGGCCTGCAGAATGCAGTTGGGACCTATATTTGTGGTCTAGATTTTCTGCTTATTAGTTAATAAAATAATATTAAACTTCTCTAACTTAGAAAATAAAAATGGGAAGACAACAAATGCTGGTCAGGATTTCCTCGCTTTTTAATATTACCAATTTTAAGATGATCTTTCATTGGAAATATATTTACATGGATTCAGAAATCTTTACAATATGGTTAGAATATCCCAGGTTTTGTTACATGACTGTATTTTTTATTTTCCTGATATGTATGAATTGTTCTCGAGTACAGAGAGATCATGATGTGGGTGTTCATATAGAAATAACTGCTGCTTTTGCATATTTAAATTTTTAGAAATTAATTTATACAATATCCAACTTACTCTTACAATATAATTGGAATCCAAAGACACACAAACAGAAAGCAAAAGAACTCCATGTACAAACAGCCTCCAACCTCAAACTTTCTGCTGAGGATTATGAGAACTGCTAGAATGGACCAGGACATGAAAGACACATATAGGATCAATCATCTTGAAACAGCAATCTTCCAAAATATTTATGCTTTCCCTCAGAATTTTGATATGACCTAAGTCCCAAATCATGCAAGCTGTTGTGCCCAATTTCTTCCAGCTCAAGACAAAATATCAGGAATGGTTACCATGAGCCACATCCATACAATATGTGTGAAACATGTTTCCCACAGGCCGCCTTCAACGTGCTTCTATACCTCTGTGTAAAAGGAGTGTCTGTTTTGAAGTCACTTCTGGTTTTATTTTCCACATAGTCTTGTTTTTGATGAGTGGATTTTTGTTTTAATTCTATTTTTGGAACAACAGCACAAATTGCTGACAAGAAAAATTACAGCATATTTAATTTTCACTAGGATTCCATTCATTTCCTTCCCTTTCCTGTCTATAATCAGCAGTGCCTTTTCAGATGCTGTCTTTGCAAAGAGCACACACTCCAGGGATTCAAGCTCCCAGTAATGATTGTTTGGAATTGTGTGGGTAACAACCACCTATGATCATGCCTTGGAGGGGAGGAAAGAAGACAGGGTTTGTTAGTGGCTATGAAACCACCCCCATGGCCATTTCACTGGGCGGCAATAAGAAGGTGAGCTTCATTCTCACCTGCCAGCTTCCACTAGTCAGAGCCATTTTGACCTCACGGCGAACATACCAATTTCAGGACACTTGAAATCGCTGTCCAGTTTACTAAGCTGGGATGTAGTTGGTGTCGGGTGAATTTTGATAATGTTGGCTCTCCATTGAGAATGCAATAATATGTCATTGTATTCTCATTTATTTCTCTACCATTTACATTTTATGTTTTCAGTATCCCTGTTTGTAAATGCTGTAGTGGTCCTAGTCATCTTGTTGTTAATGATAATTTAAGCCAATTGGAAGTGAGGGAACACCAAAGTTGAAACCTTTCTTACTTTGAAAACATGATTACCTCAATAGACACAGCACAACTTAAACAACAATTCATTTAAAATAAGTTTTCTCCAAGTGTTTCAGCTGAAATATGAAGATGAGAATTTTTTACACTCTTTTCCATTGTATGTGAATTATCATTTTTATTTATATATCTTTATCCCATATATACCTTTCTTATCATGGATAATATTAAATCGTACCCAATCTGATAATCCCTTTTAAAAATTACCTTTCTTTCAAACAAATATCCATTTTATGTGACAATGTCACCATAAAGATATTTTCAACACCTGACAAAATGTACTTCATATTACCCTTGCCCACAGGACATGATTTGTGAAAATATATCAGTAAAAGTATTTGATGAAGAAATAAATATTTGTGACATGGAGAGGCAGAATAACACCTATGCACAACCATGCAAAGAGAGAGATCTAGTGGTGAAAAGTTTCAACTTAGTCTGCTGTTTATTTCTTTATGATTACTGGTATAGCAACGTTGAAAATGTTTAATAATGATAGCAGAGAAGAAAGCACACCTCTCTGTATATGTCAAACACCAGAGATTGTACACTTTCAATTAATTTGATATTGGTCAAATATGTATCCACAAAACAGATTTCTTTTAATATTGGGAGGATCCCAGTAAAAGCACACCAAAATGAGCAATGGATCAAAATTCCTTGCTATATTTCAATGTTTCTCTTGCTGAGTTTTTGAAAATGAGTGACAATTCGAGATCTAGATGGAGCTCTGATATATAGGAAACCTGTATGTGGTTATGCCTTGTATTTTCTCTGTTTGGACGTTTGGCACTTCTTTTATTTTTTTGCTATATTCGTGTATGAAAGCTATACATCTCTAAAAATAAATTAAGAGAAAGAGGCCATGTGAGTAAAAAACGGTTTTGGACTCACCTCGCTCTCTAAACTGATCCTCCTTTATTTCCCTCCCATGTTGGAGAATAAGATCACCTGTGCCAAGGTGTGGAAGTGTGGTATACTCTGCCTTATTGATTATGTCCTTCAATTTAAAGAATGATACCCCTCCCTGCAGATATCTTGTGAAAAAGAGAGTTGCTCTTTGAAAGTTGCTTGATCCTACAGTTGTCTTTTCTGTCCAGGTCTGTTCCAGCATTTCTCATAAACCTCAGCAGAAATTTTGAGGTTAGGGACTGTTTTTACACTGAGCTCTTTTGCTTTCTGTTTAGGCCCCTTTGGCTTCCACTTATATTGTAAGAAAAAGTTTGATTTTGTATAAATTAATTTCTAAAAATTTAGAATTTCCAAAAGCAGCAGTTATTGGTATATGAACACCTGCATCATGATCTCTCTGCACTCAAGAACAATTCATACATATCAAGAAATTAAAAAATACTGTGGTGTAACCAAAACTTGGGGATTCTAACCATCTTGTAAAGATTTGCTAAGTCATGTAAATATATATCTAATGACTGCTCAATGTAAAATTGGGAATATTAAAAAGGTTGAAAGCCTGACAAGCATTTGTTGTCTTCCCATTTTTATTTTATAAGTTAGTGTAGTTTAATATTATTTTATTAACTATAGAGCTCAAAATCTAGTCCAGAAATATAGGTCCCACATGCATTCTGCGTTCATTCATATGGTAGACTCTTGATTTTAAAGAGTTTAATTTTTTTTAAAAAAGCTTTCATTTCCAAAGAGTGATGAATGTGTCCCTGGAACAATTTTTTCTCTCTCTAGTAAAGATTTATTCGAAGGTATTAATAGATAGTGATCCATTCTTTCTAGATTTTTATTTTGCCTAGTTCTTAAAAATGATTTTTTATATATTAGATACTCCAAATATATATGTATAAGAGACCATCATTCCAAAGTGAGTTATATCTGAAATCCACTGATTTCAAGTCTTCTTTTCACCTCCAACCCACCACATTGTTATTTTAGTAAATACATTATTATGAACAGAAAATGTGATCTTCCAAACAATTTATTCATTCTGTCAAAATTTTGATACAACCTAAGTCCAAAATCACGTAAAATGGTGGTGCCCAATTTCTTCCAGCTCATGACAAAATATCAGGAATAGTTACCCTGAGCCACGTTCCATACAATATGTTCGAAACACGTTTCCCAAATTCTGCCTTCAACGTGTATGTGTAGCTCTGTGTATATGGAGTGTCTGTTTTGGATTCACTTATGATTTTATTTTTCCACATATTCTTGCATTTTATGAGTGGATTTTTTGTTTTACTTCTATTTTTGTAACAGTAGCACAAATCACTGGAAAGGAGATTTAGAGCAGAGTTGATTATCATTAAGATTCCATTCATTTCCTTCCCTTACCTGTCTATATTTAGCCGTGAATATTTAGATGCTGTCTTTGCAAAGAACCCACATTCCATGGCTTCTATCTCCCAGGAAAGATTCTTTGGAAATGTGTGTGTAACCTTCACCTATGGTCATGCCTTGGAGGAGAGGAAAGAAGACAGGGTTTGCTAGTAGCTATGAAGCCGCCTCCATGGCTGTTTCACTGGGAGGCAATGAGAGGGTGAGCTTGATTCTCACCTGCCAGCCTCCACTAGTCAGAGCCATTTTGACACCAAGGAGAAAATATCAATATCAGGACCCTTGAAATTGCAGTCCAATTTACTAAGCTGGGAAGTAGTTGGTGTCTGCTGAATTTTTATAATGTTGCCTCTTCATTGAGAATGCAATACAATCTCATTGTATTCTCATTTCTTTCTCTACCCTTTACTTTCCTTCTTTTCAGAATCCCATTTTGGAAATGCTGTGGTGGTCCTAGTCATCTTGCTATTAACGTTAATTTATGCCAATTGGAAGTGTGCAAATAAGAAAGATGAAACATTTCTTATTTTGAATACATGATTACCTCCATAGACATGGCACGACTTAAACAAAAATTCATTTCCATTAGAGACAGTTTTGTCCAAGAGTTTCAGCTGGAATATTAGGAAGAGAATATTTTACACTATTTTTCCATTGTATTTGAATTTTTATTTTCCTTTATATATCTTTATTCCATATATCCCTTTATTATTATGGATAATATTAAATCATACCCAATCTGATAATCCCTTTTAAAATTTACCTTTCTTTCAATCCAATATCCATTTTATGTGACAATGTTACAAAAAAGATCTTTTCAACATCTGATAAAAAGCTCTTAATATTCCCCTTGCCCACAGGACATGGTGGGTGAAAATATATCAATAAAATGCTTGATGAAGAAGTAAATATTTGTGACATGGAAGGCCAGAATAACACCTATGCATAGCCATGGAAACAGATGGATTGAGAGTTGAGAAGTTTCTACCTAATCAGCTGTTAATTTCTTTATGATTACTGATGTAGAAACACAGAAAAGGTTAATAATGATAGCAGAGAAGAAAGCACACCTCTCTGAATATAACACAAGAGATTGTACACTTTCAATTAATTTCATGTTGGGCAAATATGTATCCATAAAACTGATTTCTTTTAATATTTGGAGGATCCCAGTAAATCACACAAAAGTGAGCCATGGATCACAGTTCCTTGTTGTATTTCAATGATGCTCTTGCTGAGTTTTTAAAAATGACTGATCATTAAAATGCAGATGGAGCTGTGATATATGGGATGCCTGCAAGTGGATATGCCTTTTATTTTCTCCACTTGCACCTTTTGTACTTCATTTATTTTTCAGTATATTCATTTATGAATGCTATCCATCAAAAAAAAAATTAAGAGAAAGTGGGCCATGTGAGTAAAGAAAAAGTTTTGGATTCAGCTGGCTCCCTTAACTCTTCCTAATTTGTTTCCTTCCCATGTTGAAGACTAAGATCACCTGTTACCAAAATATGGGGGGTGGTACGGATTATGTCCTTCAATTTTAAGAACCATCCCTCTCCTTTCAGATATCTAGTGAAAAGGAGAGTTGCTCTTTGAAAGTAGACTCATCCTACATGCGACTTTTCTCTCCTGCTTAGTTCTAGCAATTCTCCCAAGCCCCAGGAAAAGTTTTAAATTTGGGGGCTGTTG
Organism: Tolypeutes matacus; assembly: GCA_026826555.1. Taxonomy (NCBI): domain Eukaryota; kingdom Metazoa; phylum Chordata; class Mammalia; order Cingulata; family Chlamyphoridae; genus Tolypeutes; species Tolypeutes matacus. The sequence goes on along the minus strand of JAKSZT010001078.1, from coordinate 439,977 downwards.
GTACATGGAGTTCTTTTGCCTTCTGTTTGTGGCTCTGTGGATTCCACTTATATTGTAATAATGTTTGATTTTGTATAAATTAATTTCTAAAAATTTGGAATATGCAGTAGCAGCCCTTATTTCTATTTGAACACCAGCCTTATGATCTCCCTGCACTCAAGAACAACTCATAGAAATCGAGAAAATAAAAAATACTGTCATATAACAAAACCTGGGGGATTCTAACCACATTGCAAAGATTTCTGAAGTCATGTAAATATATATCCAATGAATGACCAATTTAAAATTGGGAATATTGAAAACGGAGGAAAGCCTGACAAGCATTTGTTGACTACCCATTTTTATTTTCTAAGCTAGAGAAGTTTAATATTATTTTATAAACTATAAGCAGAAAGTCTAGTCCAGAAATAAAGGTCACAAGTGAATTCTGTGTTCATTCATATCATGGTAGCCTCTTGTTTTTAAAGAGTTTAATTTAAAAAAAAAACTTTGATTTCCAAAGAGCAATGACTGTATCTCTGGAATAAATTATTCTTTCTCCAGTCAACATTTATTCAAAGTTTTTATTAGTGATCCCTTCTTTCAAAATTTTTATTTTGCCTAGTTTTTAAAGATGATTTTTTAAAATTTTAGACACTCCAAATATATATGTGAGAGACTATCATCCCAAGGTGAGTTTTATTTGGATTCCATAGATTTCAAGTCTTGTTTTCACCTCCAACCCACCACATTCTAATATTTGTAAATACATTATTCTAAACAGAAAATTTGATCCTCCACAATATTGACGCATTCAATCAGAATTTTGATACCACGTAAGACCAAATCACGCAAAACCCTGGTGCCCAATTTCTTCCAACTCATGACAATACATCACGAATGTTTACCATGGGCCACGTTCCATACAATACGTTCGAAACACGTTTCCCAAATGCCACCTTCAACCTGTATATATAGCTCTGTGTATATGGAGTATCTGTTTTGAAGTCACAAAAGGTTTTATTTTTCCACAGATTCTTGCATTTGATCTGTGGATTTTTTGTTTTGCTTCTTTTTTTGGACCAACAGCACAAATCACTGACATGGAGAATTAGAGCAGAGTTACTTTTCACTATGATTGCATTCATTTCCTTCCCTTTCCTGTCTCATATTTATTTTTTAGATTCTGTCTTTGCAAAAAGCCCACACTCCAAGGCTTCAAGCTCCCAGTAATTATTGTTTGGAGTTGTGAGGGTAACACCCACCTATGGTCATGCCTTTGAGGAGGGGAAATAAGACAGGGCTTCTTATTACCTCAATAGACACGGCATGACTGAAACAAAAATTCATTTCCAATTAGAGAGAGTTTTCTCCAAGTGTTTCAGCTGGAATATGAGTATGAGAATTTTTTTACAGTCTTTTCCATTGTATGTGAATTATTATTTTTCTTTATATATCTTTATCCCATATATATCTTTCTTATCATGGATAATATTATAATATATTAATAATTAATATATTAATAATATATTAATAATCTGATAATCTCTTTTAAAATTTACCTTTCTTTCAATCCAATATCCATTTATTGTGACAATGTTACAATAAAAATCTTTTCATCTCCTGACAATAAGCTCTCGATATTTCACTTTCCCACAGATATGGTGGGTGAAAATATATCAGTAAAAGTGTTTGATGAAGAAATAAATATTTGTGACATGGATAGCCAGAATAACACCTATGCACAGCCATGGAAAGAGAGGGCTCAAGATGTGAAAAGTTTCTATTTAATCTGCTGTTTATTTCTTTATGATTACTGATAGAGCAACACTGAAAATGTTTAATAATGATAGCAGAGAAGAAAGCAATCCTCTGTGAATATGTCAAATGCCAGAGATTGTACACTTTCAATTAATTTCATATTGGACAAACATGAATCCATAAAACAGATTTCTTTTAATATTGGGAGGATCCCAATAAATCATGTGAAAGTGAGCCATGGATCACAATTCCTTGTTTTTTTTCAATGATGCTCTTGCTGAGTTTTTGAAAATGACTGACAGGACACCTGCATGTGGTTATGCCTTATATTTTCTCCATTTGCAACTTTTGTAGTTCATATATTTTTTGGTATATTCATGTATGAATGCTAGCCAACAACAAAAAAAAAATAAAGAGAAAGAGAGCCATGTGAGTATAGAAAAAGTTTTGGATTCACCTTGCACTCTATACTGTTCCTCCTTCGTATCTCTTCCTTGATGGAGACTATGATCACATGTGAATAGGGATGGAGGGGTTGTTCACACTGCCCTATGGATTATTTCCTTCAATTTTAAGAACCATCCCCCACACCCTGATACCTAGTGAAAAGAAGAATTACTCTGTGAAAGGTGATTCACCCTACAAGTGTGTTTTGTCTCCTGGTTAGTTCTAGCAGTTCTCTCAAGCCTCAGGAGAAGTTTTAAAGTTGGGGGCTGTTGGTACACGGAGTTCTTTTGCCTTCTGTTTGTGTCCCTGTGGATTCCACTTATATTGTAAGAATAAGTTTGATTTTGTATAAATTAATTTCTAAAAATGTAGAATAGGCTAAAGCAACAGTCATTTCTATATGAACAGCAGCATCATGATCTCTCTGCAGGCGAGAACAATTCATACGTATTGAGAAAAAAAATAGTCTCATGTAAAAAAACTTGGGGGATTCTGACCATATTGTAATGATTTCTGTAATCATGTAAATATAAATCAAATGAATGATCAATTTAAAATAGGCAATATTAAAGTGGGAGGAAAGACTGACAAGCATTTTTGGTCTTCCCATTTTTATTTTCTAAATTAGAGTAGGTTAATATTATATTATAAACCATTAAGCAGAAAATCTAGTCCAGAAATATCTGTTCCAACTGCATTCTGCATTCATTCATATCATGGTAGCCCCTTGTTTTTAAAGAGTTTAATAAAAAAAAAAATGTTTCATTTCCAAAGTTTGATGAATGCATCTCAGGAATAATGTTTTCTCTCTCCGGTAATGATTTATTTGAAGGCATTATTAGATAGTGATTCCTTCTTTCAAGATTCATATTTTGCCTAGTTCTTAAAAATGAATTTTTAAATTTTAGACACTCCAAGTATATATAAGAGAGACTAGCATCGCAAGGTTAGTTATATCTGGATTCCTTTGATTCCAAGTCTAGTTTTCACCTCCAAACCACCACTTTCTTATTTTGGTGAATACATTATTCTTAACAGAAAATGGGATCTTCCAAAATATTTATGCATTCGGTCTGACTTTTGATACCACCTAGTCCAAAATCATGCAAAACAGTGGTGCCAAATTTCTTCCAGCATATGACAAAACATCAGGAATTGTGATCATGAGCAACGTTCCATAAAATATTTTCAAAACACGTTCCTCAAACGCTGCCTTCAACATGCATCTATAGCTCTGTGTATATGGAGTGTCTATTTTGATGTCACTAATGGTTTTATTTTTTGACTTAGTCTTGCATTTGATGAATGGATTTTTTGTTTTACATCTATTTTTGGACCAGCAGCACAAATCACTGACAAGGAAAATTAAAGCAGTGTTACTTTTCACTAGGATACCATTCATTTGCTTTCCTTTTCTGTCTATATTTAGTCATGCATTTTTAGATGCTTTCAACACCCGACAAATAGCTCTTCATATTCCCCTTGCTCACAGGACATGGTGGGTGAAAATATATCAATAAATGTGTTTCATGAAAAAATAAATATTTGTAACATGGAGAGCCAGAATAACACCAATGCACAGCCATGGAAAGAGAGGGACCAAGAAGAGAAAAGTTTCTACTTACTCTCCTTTTTATTTTTTTATGATTACTGACATAGCAACTTCGAAAATGTTTAATAATGGTAGCAGAGATTTAAGCACACATCTCTGCATATATCAAGCACTAGTGATTGTATACTTTCAATTAATTTGATATTGATCAAATTTGTTTCTATAAAACATATTTCTTTTAATATTGGGAGGATCCCAGTAAATGCACACCAACATGAGTCTTGATCACAATTCCTTGTTGTATTTCAATGATGTTCTTGCTGAGATTGTGAAAATGACTGACAATTCGAGATCCAGATGGAGTTGTGATATATAGGAACCCTGCATGTGGTTATGCCTTGTATTTTCTCCTTTTGGACGTTTGGCACTTCGTTTATTTTTCAGCATATTCGTGTATGAAACTTATGTATCACTAAAAAATAAATGAAGAAATTAGGGCCATGTGAGTAAAGAAAAAGTTTTGTACTCCCTTGGCTCTCTTAACTGATCCTCCTTTGTTTTCCTCCCATGTTGGAGACTGTGATCACCTGTGCAATGGGTGGAGGGGTGGTACACTCTGCCTGATGAATTATGTGCTTCAATTTCAAGAACCCTCCCATTTCTCGCAGATATCTAGTGAAAAGGACAGTTGCTCTTTGAAAGATGATTCATCCAACAAGTGTCTATTCTGTCCTGGTCCGTTCTAGCATTTCTTATAATCCTCAGGAGAATTTTCAATTTGGGGTCTGTTTGTACATGTAGTTCTTTTACTTTCTGTTTGTGTCTCTGTGGATTCCACTTATATTATAAGAATAAGTTTGATTTTGTATAAATTAATTTCTAAAAATCTAGAATAATCAAAATCACCAGTTATTTCTATATGAACACCAGCATCATGATCACTCTGCACACAAGAACAATTCATAGGTATCAAGAAAATAAAAAATACTGTCATGTAACAAAACCTGGGGAAATCTAACCAATTTGTAAAGATTTGCTGAGGCATGTAAATATATATCCAATGACTGAGCAATATAAAATTGGGGATATTAAGAAGGGAGGAAAGACTGACAGGCATTTGTTGTCTTTCCATTTTTATTTTCTAATAGCAGTTTAATATTATTTTATTATCTATTTAGCAGAAAATCTAGTCCAGAAATATAGGTCCCAAATGTATTCTGCATTCATTCATATCATGGTTGCCTCTTGTTTTGAAAGAGTTAAATTAAAAAAAAAAAAAATGCTTTCATTTCCAAAGAGTGATGAATGTATCGCTGGAATAAATTTTTCTCTCTCTGGTAAAGATTTATTCCAAGGTATTAATATAGAATGATCCCTTTTTTCAAGATTTGTATTTTGCCTCGTTCTGAAATATGTTTTTTTTTTTACTTTAGATACTCCCAATATATATATGAGAGACAATCATCCTAAGGTGAGATATATCTGGATTCCATTGATGTCAAGTTTTGTTTTCACCTCCAACCCACCACATTTTATTTTTGTAAATACATTATTCTGAACAGAAAATGTGATCTTCCACATTATTTATGCATTTAGTCAGAATTTTGATACCACCTAACTCCAAAATAATGCAAAACCGTGGTACCCAATTTCTTCAAACTCATGACAAAATATCAGGAATGGTTGCCATGAGCCACATTCCATACAATATATTCAAAACCTGTTTCCCAAAAACCGCCTTCAAAGAGTATCTATAGCTCTGTATGTATGGAGTGTCTGTTTTGAAGTCAGTTATGTTTTTATTTTTCCACATATTCTTGCATTTGATGAGTGGATTTTTTGTTGTCCTTCTATTTTTGGACCAGCAGCACAAATCACTGAAAAGAAAAATTAGAGCAGAGTAACTTTTTACTATGATTCCATTATTTACCTTCCCTTTACTTTCTATATTTAGCAGTACTTTTTAGATGCTGGCTTTCCAAAGAGCACACACTCCAAGGTTTCAAATTCCCAGGAATGATTCTTTGGAAATGTGTGGGTAACACCCAACTATGATCATGCCTTGTAGGTGAGGTAAGAAGACAGTGTTTGCTAGTGACTATGGGATGTAGTTGGTGTCTAGCGAATTTTTATAATGTTGGCTCTCCATTGAGAATGCAAAACTATCTCATAGTATTGCCATTTCTTTCTCTACCCTTTAATTCCTTTGTTTTCAGGATCCCTGTTTATAAATAGTGTGGTGGTCCAAGTCATCTTGATATTAACATTAATTTGTGCCATTGGAAGTGTGCAAACACCAAAGATGAAACCTTTAATACTTTGAAAGCATGATTAACTCAATAGACACGGCACCACTTAAACAAAAATTCATTTCCTATTAGAAAGAGTTTAGTCCAAGTGTTTCCGCTGGAATATGAAGAGGAGATTTTAAAAAAAATATTTTTCCATTTTATCTGAATTTTTATTTTCCTTCATATATCTTTATCCCATATATCCCTTTCTTATCATGGATTATATTAAATCATACCCAACTTGATAATCCCTTTTAAAATTTACCTTTCTTTCAATCCAATTTCCATTTTATGTGACAATGTGACAATAAAGATCGTTTGAACACCTGATAAAAAGCTCTTCATATTCCCCTTGCTCACAGGACATGGTGGGTGAAAATATATCAACAAAAGTATTTGATTAAAAAGTATATATTTGGGGAAACGGATGTGGCTCAAGAGGTTCGGCGTCCGTCTACCATATGGAGAGACCGGGGTTCGATCCCCGGTACCTCCCGGTAAAAAAAAAAAAAAAAAAAAAAAAAAAAGTATATATTTGTGACATGGAGGAACAGAATAAGACCTATGCACAGCCATGGAAAGAGAGGGATCAATAGGTGAAAAGATTCTACCTAATCAGCTGTTTATTTCTTTATGATTACTAATAAGGGAACACAGAAAATGTTTAATAATGATAGCAAAGAAGAAAGCACACCTCTCTGAATATACCAAACACCAGAGATTGTACATTTTCAATTAATTTCTTATTGGACAAATATGTTTCCATAAAACAGATTTCTTTTAATATTGGGAGGATCCCAGGAAATCACAAGAAAGTGAGCCATGGATCCCAATTCCTTGTTGTATTTCAACGATCCTCTTGCTGAGTTTTTGAAAATGACTGACAATTAAAATCCAGATGGAGCTGTGATATAGGGGACCCTGCATGTGTATATGCATTGTATTTTATCCATTTGCAACTTTTGTACTTCATTTATTTTTTGGTACATTCATGTATAATTGGTATCCATCAAAAAATAAATAAATTAATTAAGAGCAAGAGGGCCATATAAGTAAAGAAAAAGTTTTGGATTCACCTGGTTCCCTAAATTCTTCTTCCTTTATTTCCATCCCATGTTGGAGACTATGAACACCTGTGCCCAGGGGTGGAGGGGTGGTACACTGTGCCTGATGGATTATGTCCTTCAATTTTAAGAACCATCCCCCAACCCCTGATATCTAGTGAAAAGATGAGCTGCTCTTTGAAAGGTGATACATCCGACAAGTGTGTTTTCTCTCCTGGTTAGACCTAGCAGTTCTCCCAAGCCTCAGGAGAAGTTTTCAAGTTGGTGGATGTTGGTACACGGAGTTCTTTTGCCTTCTGTTTGTCTCTCTGTGTATTCCACATATATTGTTTGAATAAGTTTGATTTTGTATAAATTAATTTCTAAAAATTTGGAAAATGCAATAGTAACACTTCTTTCTATTTGAAAACTGGCATTATGATGTCCCTGCACTCAAGAACAACTCATAGATATCGAGAAAATAAAAAAATACTGGCGGGTAACAAAACCTGGGGTATTCTAATCATATTGTAAAGATTTCTGAAGTCATGTAAATATATTTCCAGTGAATGATCAGTTTAATATTGTGAATATTAAAAAGGGACGAAAGCCTGACAAGCAGTTGTTGACTACACATTTTTATTTTCTATGTTAAAGCAGTTTACTATTATTTTATTAAATATTAAGAAGAAAATCTAGTCCAGAAATATAGTTTCCAACTGCATTCTGTGGACATTCATATCATGATAGCCTCTTGTTTTTAAAGAGTTTAATTGAAAAAAAAAATACATTCATTTCTAAAGACTGAACACTGTATCTCTGGAATAATATTTTATCTCTCCGGTAAAGATGTTTTTGAAGATATTATTAGTTAGTGATTCCTTCTTTCAAGATTTGTATATTGCCTAGTTCTTAAGAATGATTTTTTTTAATTTAAACACTCCAAATATATATATATGAGAGACTATAATCCCAAGTTGAGTTTTATCTGGATTCCATTGATTTCAAGTCTTGTTATCCTCTCCAACCCACCACATACTTATTTTTGTAAATACATTATTCTGGACAGAAAATGTCAACTTCCAAAATATTTATGCATTCGATCATAATTTTGATACCACCTAAGTCTAAAATCATGCAAAATTGTGGTGCCCAATTTCTTCCAGCTCCTGACAAAATATCAGCAACGGTTATGATTAGCCACGGTCCATACAATATGATTGAAACTCGTTTCCCAAATGCTGCCTTCAACCTGTATCTATATCTCTGTGTATATGGAGTGTCTCTTTTGAAGTCACTTATGGCTTTATTTTTCTATATATCCTTGGATTTTATGAGTGTTTTTTTTTGTTTTTGTTCTATTTTTGGACCAGCAACATAAAATCAATGACAGAGAGAATTAGAGCAGAGTTACTTTTCACTAGGATTCCATTCATTTCCTTCCCTTTCCTGTATAATATTTAGCAGTGCCTTTTTAGATACTGTCTTTGCAAAGAACCCACAATCCATGGCTTCAAGTTTCCAGGAATGATTGTTTGGCATTGTGTGGTAACACCCACCTGGGTTCATGCCTTGGAGGAGAGGAAAGAAGACAGGGCTTGATAGTGTCTCTGAAACCACCCCCACAGCCAATTTCTGGGTGGCATTTGAGAGGGTGACCATTGTTCTCAATAGCCATCCTCCACATTTAGAGCCATTTTGACCCCAGGATGAAAATATCAGTATCATGTCCTTGAAATTGTTCCAATTTACTAAGCTGGGATGTAGCTGTGTCTGATGAATTTTGATAATGTTGGCTCTTCACTGAGAATTCAATACTGTCTCATTGTATTCTCATTTCTTCCTCTACCCTTTACTTCATTTGTTTTCAGTATCCCTGTTTGTAAATGCTGTTGTGTTCCTTGTCATCTGGTTATTAACATTAATTAATGCTATTGGAAATGTGCAAATATCAAAGATGAAACCTTTCTTACTTTGAAAGCATGATTACCTCAATAGACACTGCACTACATAAACGAAAATTCATTTCCAGTTAGAGAATGTTTTGTCCATGAGTTTCACCTGGAATATGATGAGAATTTTGTTACTCTATTTTTCTCTTATATCAGAATTTTTTTTTTTCATTTATATATCTTGGTCCAATATGTCTGTTTCTTACCATGGATTATATTAAATCATACCCAATTTGATAATCCCTTTTAAAATTTACCTTTCACTCAATCCAATATCCATTTACTGTGAGAATATTACAATAAACATCTTTTCAACATCTGAGAAAAAGGTCTTCATATTCCCCTTGCCCACAAGTCATGGTGGGTGAAAATATAGCAATAAAAGTGTTTGATGAAGAAATAAATATTTGTGACATGAAGAGCCAAAAAAAAAAAAAAAACACCTTTGAACAGCCATGGAAATAGAGGGATTGAGAGGTGAAATGTTACTACTTAATCTCATGTTTATTTCTTTATGATTACCAATATAGCAACAATGAAAATGTTTTATGATGATAGCAGAGAAGAAAGCACACCTCTCTGAATATATCAAACACCAGAGAGTGTACACTTTCAATTAATTTCATATTGGACAAATATGTATCCATAAAACAGAGATCTTTTAATATTGGGTGGATCCCAGTAAATCACACGAAAGTGAGCCATGGATCACAATTCCTTGCTGTATTTCAATGATGCTCTTGCTGAGTTTTTGAAAATGACTGACAATTAAAGATCCAGATGGAGCTGTGATATTTGGGAACCCTGCATGTGAATATGCCTTCTATTTTCTCCATTTGCACTTTTGTACTTCATTTATTTTTTGATATATTCATATTGAATACTATCCATCAAAAATAAATAAATGAGAAAGAATGCCATGTGTGAAAAAGAAAAACTTTTGGATTCATCTGGCTCTGTAAACTCTTCCTCCTATTTTTTCCTCCAATGTTCCAGATTATGATCACCTCTGCCAAAGAATGGAAGGGTGGTACACTCTCTCTGATTGATTATGTCCTTCAATTTTAAGAACCTTCTCCCACCCCATGATAACTAGTGAAAAGATGAGTTGCTCTTTGAAACGTGATTCATCCTACAAGTGTATTTTCTCTCCTGGTTAGTTCTAGCAATTCTCCCAAGCCTCAGGAGAAGTTTTCAAGTTGAGGGCTATTGGTACACGGAGTTCTTTGGCTTTCTATTTGTGTCTCTGTGGATTCCACTTATACTGTAAAAATAAGTTTGAGTTTGTATAAATTAATGTCTAAAAGTTTAGAATATGCAAAAGCAGCAGTTATTTCTATATGAACACCAGCATTATGATCTCTCTGCCCAAGAGAACATTTCCAAAGAGCGATGACTGTATCTCTGGAATAATTTTTCTCTATCCATTAGTGATTTATTAGAAGATATTATTAGATAGTGATCCCTTCTTTCAAGATTTGTATTTTGCCTTGTTCTTAAAAACGATTTTTTTAAATTTCAGATACTCCAAAAATATATACATGAGAGACTATCATCCCAAGGTGAGTTATATCTGGATACTATTTATTTCAAGTCTTGTTTTCACATCCTACCCACCGCATTATTATTTTTGTAAATATATTATTCTGAACAGAAGATGTGATATACCAAAATATTTATGCATTTGGTCAGAATTTTGATAACAACTGAGTCCAAAATCAAGCAATACCGTGGTGCCCAATTTCTTCAAGCTCATGACAAAATATCAGGAATGGTTACCATGCGCCATATTCAAGGCAATGTGTTCAAAACTCGTATCGCAAATGCCGCTTTCAACTTGTATCTACATCTCGGTGTATATGGGGTGGCCTTTGTGAAGTCACTTATGGTTTTATTTTTCTACATAGTCTTGCATTTGATGAGTGGATTTTTTGTTTTACTCCTATTTTTGGACCAGCAGCACAAATGACTGACAAGATAAATTAGAGCAGAGTTACTTAACACTAGGACTCCATTCATTTCCTTCCCTTTCCTGTCTATAATTAGCAGTGCCTTTTTAGATGCTGTCTTTGCAAAAAGCCCACTCTTCACTGCTTCAAGCTCCCAGGAATGGAAGTTTGGATTTGTTTGGGTAACACCCACCTATGATCATGCCTTGCAGGAGAAGAATGAAGACAGGGTTTGCTAGTGGCTATGAAACCACCCCCACGGCCATTTCACTAGGCGCCAATGAGAGGGTGAGCTTGATTCTCACCTGCCAGCCTCCATTAGTCAGAGCCATTTTGACCCCATGGCGAACAAACCAATATCAGGACACTTGAAATAACTGTCCAATTTACTAAGCTGGGATGTACTTGGTGTCTCATGAATTTTGATAATGTTGGGTCTCCATTGAGAATGCAATACTATCTCATAGTATTCTCATTTCTTTCTCTACCCTTTACTTCCTTTGTTTTCAGTATCCCTGTTTGTAAATGCTGTGGTGGTCCTTGTCATCTTGATATTAACATTAATTTATGCCAATTGGAAGTGTGCAAACACCAAAGATGAAACCTTTCTTACTTTGAAAACATGATTACTTCAGTAGACATGACAAGACTTAAGCAGAAATTCATTTCCAATTAGAGAAAATTTTCTCCAAGAGTTTCAGCTGAAATATGAGGATGAGAATTCTTTTACATTCTTTTCCATTGTATGTGAATTATCATTTTCATTTATATATCTTTATCCCATAAATCCCATTCTAATCATGGATAATATTAAATCATACCAATTCTGATAATCCCTATTAAAATTTGCCTTTCTTTCAATCCGATATCCATTATATGTGCAATGTTACAATAAAGATCTTTTCATCTCCTGACTAAAAGCTCTTCATATTCTGTTGTGTGAATATTGTCGTGGGGCTGGGTAGGATGGTTTGTCAGAGGTTTGGAAGCAGTATCAAGAGTGTTCCAAGAGGTTGTTAAACTGGAAGACTAAAGCGTTAGAGTTCTCACAGTCCTCCTCAGAAGAGGAGGGCTCTGAAAGGGAGATCTCTAGAGGCTTGGCGCCCAGTAGGCAGGAGCGAATGGTAATAATCACAGGAACGAGGCCGGGAGGGAAGCGTTTATTCTCATGCTCCATGGCAGAAGTTACTCTGTCAACCAGCAAGAGGTAGGTATCAGGATCCCAAAGATTAGATGTGAGAAGCCA
>JAKSZT010001078.1:312673-422757 GCA_026826555.1 Tolypeutes matacus | reverse complement strand
GTTATAGTTGGCCATTTTAGCTTTACCTCCTTAGGCAACCTCCAACAATATTCCCCTTGCCCACAGGACATGGTGGGTGAAAATATATCAATAAAAGTGTTTGATGAAGAAATAAATATTTGTGACATTGAGAGCCATAATAACACCTATGCACAGCAATGGAAAGAGAGGGATCGAGATGTGAAATGTTTCTACTTAATCTGTTGTATATTTCTTTATGATTAATGATATAGCAACCCTGGAAATGTTTAATAATGATAGTAGAGAAGAAAGCACACCTCTCTGAATATATCAAACACCAGAGATTGTAAACTTTCAATAAATTTCATATTGGACAAATATGAATCCATAAAACAGATTTCTTTTAATATTGGGAGGATCCCAGTAAATCACATGAAAATGAGCCATGGATTGCCATTCCTTGTTGTATTTCAATGATGCTCTTGCTGTATTTTTGAAAATGACTGACAATTAAAGATCTAGATGGAGCTGTGAAATATGGGACCCCTTCATGTGGTTATGCCTAATATTTTCTTCATTTGCATCTTTTTTACTTGATATATTTTTGGGTATATTCATGTATGAATGCTATCCATCCAAAAAAATAACTTAAGAGAAAGAGGGCCAAGTGCGTTAAGAAAAAGTTTTGGATTCCCCTGGCTCTCTAAACAGTTCCTCCTTCATATCCCTTCCTTCTTGGATACTATGATCACATATTCCTAGGGATGGATGGGTGGTACACTCTGCCTGATGGATTATGTCCTTCAATTTTAAGAACCATTCACTACCCCCTGATATCTAGCGAAAAGTTGAGTTGCTCTTTGAAAGGTGATTCATCCTACAAGTGTGTTTTCTCTCTTGGTTAGTTCTAGCAGTTATCCAAAGGCTCAGGAAACCTTTTCAAGTTGGGGGCTGTTGGTACACGGAGTTCTTTTGCTTTCTGTTTGTGTCTCTGTGGATTCCACATATATTGTAAGAATAATACAAAAATTTGTATAAATTCATTTCTAAAAATTTAGAATATGCAAAAGCAGCAGTCGTTTCTATATGAACACCAGCATCATGATCTCCCTGCACTCGAGAACAACTCATAGATATCGAGAAATTAAAAAATACTGTCAGGTAACAAAACCTGGGGGATTCTAACCATATTGTAAAGATTTCTGAACTCCTATAAATATAATTCCAGTGAATGTTCAATTTACTATTGGGAATATTAAAAAGGGAAGAAAGCCTGACAAGCAGTTGCTGACTTCATATTTTTATTTTCTAAGTTAGAGTAGTTTAATATTATTTTACTAACTATGAAGAAGAAAATCTAGTCTAGAAATATAGGTCCCAACTGCATTCTGCAGACATTCATACCATGGTAGCTTCTTGTTTTTAAAGAGTTTAATTTTTAAAAAATCATTTCATTTTGAAGTGCAATGACTGTATCTCTGGAATAATTTTTTTCTTTCCAGTAAAGATTTATTTGAAGTTATTATTAGATAGTAATCCCTTCTTTCAAGATTGGTAGTATGCCTTTTTTAAAAAAATGATTTTTATTTTAATTTAGGTTTTCCAAATATATATATATGAGAGACTATCATCCAAAGGTGAGTTATATCTGGATTCTATTGATTTCAAGTCTTGGTTTCACCTCCAACCCACAACATTCTTATGTTTGTATATACATTATTCTGAACAGAAAATGTGATCTCCCAAATTATTTGTGCATTCGGTCAGAATTTTGATACCACCTGAGTCCAAAATCACACAAAACGGTGGTGCCCAATTTCCTCCAGCTCATAACAAAACATCAGCAATTGTTACCATGAGCCACATTCCATACAATATGTTCAAAACTCATTTCTCAAACGCCCCCTTCAAGGTGTATCTATAGCAATGTGTATATGGAGTGTTTGTTTCGAAGTCACTTGTGATTTTATTTTTCTACATATTCTTGCATTTGATGAGTGGATTTCTTGTTTTACTTTTATTTTTTGATGAGCCGCACTAATCACTGACAAGGAGAATTAGAGCAGAGTTACTTTTCACTCAGATGCCATTCATTTCATTCCCTTTCCATGTATATTTAGCAGTGACATTTTAGATGCTGTCTGTGCAAAAAGCCCACTCTCTAAGGCTTCAAGCTCCCAGGAATGATTGTTTGCAAATGTGTGGGTAACACCCACCTATCATCATGCCTTGGAGGAGAGGAATGAAGACAGGGCTTGCTAGTGGCTATGAAAACACCCCCAAGACAAATTCACTGGGCCACAGTTGAGAGGGTGAGCATGGTTCTCAATAGCCAGCCTCCATAGTCAGAGCCATTTTGACCCCAGGATCAAAATATCAATATCATGATCCTTGAAATGGTTGTTCAATTTCTAAGCTGGGATGTAGCTGGAGTCTGGTGAATTTTGATAATGTTGGTTCTTCATTGAGAATGCAATACTTTCTCATTGTATTCTCATTTCTTCCTCTATCCTTTCTTCCACTGTTTTCAGTATCCCTCTTTGTAAATGCTGTGTTGGTCCTAGTCATTTTGTTAGTAATGATAATTTATGCCAATTGGAAGTGTGCAAATGCCAAAGAAGAAACATTTATTATTTTGAAAGCATGATTACCTCAATAGACACTGCACTATTTCAACAAAAATTAATTTCCTGTTAGAGACTGTTTTCTCCAAGAGTTTCAGCTGGAATATGATGGGAATTTTTTTTACTCCATTTTTCCATTTTATTAGACTTTTTATTTTCCTTTATATATCTTTATTCCATATATCCCTTTATTATCATGGATTATAATAAATCATACCCAATCTGAAAATCCCTTTTAATATTTGCCATTCTTTTAATCCAATTTCCATTTTATGTGACAATGTTACAATAAAGATCTTTTCAACGCCTTGTAAAAAGATCTTCATATTCCACTTGCCCACAGCACATGGTGGGTGAAAATATATCAATAAAAGTGTCTGATGAAGAAGTAAATACTTGTGACAAGGAGGGCAAGAATAACACACAGCCATGAAAAGAGAGGGATTGAGAGGTGAAAAGTTTCTACCTAATCAACTGTTTATTTCTTTATGATTACTGATATAGCAACACTGAAAATGTTTAATAATGATAGCAGAGAAGAAAGTACACCTCTCTGAATATATCAATCACCAGAGATAGTACAATATGTTCGAACCACGTTTCTCATACGCCGCCTTCAACGTGTATCTATACCGCTGTGTATTTTTTTTTATTTTTCCACATATTCTTGCACTTGATGAGTGGATTTTTGTTTTACTTCTATTTTAGGACCAGCAGCACAAATCACTGTCAAGGAGAATTAGAGCAGAGTTACTTATCACTAGGATTCCATTCATTTCCTTCCATTTCCTGTCTATATTTAGCAGTGTCTTTGTAGATGCTGTCTTTGCAAAGAGCCCACACTCCAAGGATTCAAGCTCCCAGGAATGATGGATTATATTGTTCAATTTTAAGAACAATATCCCACCCCCTGTTATCTAGTGAAAGATAAGTTGCTCTTTGATATTTGATTCATCCGACAAGTGTGTTTTCTCTCCTGGTTAGTTCTAGCAGTTCACCCAAGACTCAGGAGAAATTTTCAAGTTGGGGGCTCTTGGTACATGGAGTTCTATTGCCTTCTGTTTGTGTCTCTTTGGATTCCACTTCTATTGCAAGAATGTTTCATTTTGTATAAATTAATTTCTAAAAATTTAGACTATGTAATAGCAGCAGTTATTTCTATTTGAACACTAGCATTATGATCACTCTGCACTCGAGAATAACATAGATATCAAGAAAATAAAAAATACTGTCAGGTAACAAATCCTGGGGAATTCTAACCATATTGTAAAGATTTCTGAAGTCATGTAAATATATTTCCAGTGAATGTTCAACTTAATATTGGGAATATTAAAAAATGAGGAAAGCTTGACAAGCAGTTGTTGAGTTCACATTTTTATTTTCTAAGTTAGAGTAGTTTAATATTATTTTACCAAATATTAAGCAGAAAATCTAGTCCAGAAATATAGGACCCAACTGCATTCTGCATTCATTCATATCATGGTAGCCTCTTGTTTTTAAAGAATTTAATTTAATTAAAAATTGCTTGCATTTCCAAACAGCAATGAATATCTCTGGAATAATTTTTTCTCTCTCTGGTAAAGATTTATTCGAAGATATTTTTAGATAGTGATCCCTTCTATAAATGTTTGTATTTTTCCTAGTTCTAAAAAATGATTTTTTAAATTTATGTTCTCCAAATATATATATATGAGAGACTGTCATCCCAAGGTGAGTTATATCTGGATTCTATCTATTTCAAGTCTTGTTTTCACCTGCAACCCACCACATTCTTATTTTCGTAAGTAATTTTTTCTCATCATAAAATTTGATCTTCCAAAATATTTATGCATTCGGTAAGAATTTTGATATGACCTGAGCCCAAGGTCATGCAAAAATATGGTGCAAAATTTCTTCCAGCTCATGACAAAATATCAAAAATGGTTACCATGAGCCACGTTCCACACAATATGTTCGAAACACGTTTCCCAAAGACCCACTTCAAAGTGAATCTATAGCTCTGTGTATATGAAGTGTCTGTTTTGAAGTCACTTATGGTTTTATTTTCTACAGTCTTGCATTTAATGAGTGGATTTCTTGTTTTACTTCTATTTTTGGACCAGCAGCACAAAACACCAACAAGGATAATTAGAACAGATTTACTTATCACTAGGACATCATTCATTTCCTTCCCTTTCCTGTCTATATTTAGCAGTGCCATTTTAGGTGCTGTCTTTGCAAAGAGCCCACACTCCACGTATTCCAGCTCCCTGGAATTATTCTTTGGAATTGTGTGGGTAACATGATCATGCCTTGGTGGTGAGGAAAGAAGACAGGGTTTTCTAGTGGCTATGAAACCGCCTCCACGGCCATTTCACTGGACAGCAATGAGAGGGTGAGCTTGACTCTCACCTGCCAGCCTCCACTAGTCAGAGCCATTTTTAACCCAAGGAGAAAATATCAATATCAGGACCCTTGAAATGGCTGTCCAATTTACTAAGCTGGAATGAAGTTGGTGTCTGGAGAATTTTTATAATGTTGGCTCTTCATTGATAATGCAATACTGTCTCATTGTATTCTCATGTCTTTCTCTACCCTTTATTTCCTTTCTTTTCAGGATCCCAGTTTGTAAATGCTGTGTTGGTCCTAGTCAGCTTGTTATTAATGTTAATTTATGCCAATTGGAAGTCTGCAAATACCAAGATGAAACCTTTCTTAATTTGATAGCATGATTACCTCAATACACACTGCAAGTCTTAAACAAAAATTCAATTCCAATTAGAGATGGTTTTGTCAAATAATTTCAGCTGGAATATGAGGATGAGAATTTTTTACACTATTTTTCTAATGTATTTGAATTTTTATTTTCCTTTATATATCTTTATCCCATATATACTTTTCTTATCATGGATTATAATAAATCATACCCAATCTGAAAATCCCTTTTAATATTTACCTTTCTTTCAATCCAATTTCCATTTTAGGTGCCAATCTTAAAATAAAGATCTTTTCAACACCATGTAAAACCTCTTCATATTCCACTTGCTGAAAGCACACGGTGGGTGAAAATATATCAATAAAGGTGTCTTATGAGGAAGTAAATACTTGTGACAAGGAGGGCAAGAATAACACCTATGCACAGCCATGGAAAGAGAGGGATTGAGAGGTGAAAACTTTCTATCTAATCAGCCGTTTATTTCTTTATGATTACTGATATAGCAACAATGAAAATGTTTAATAATGATAGCAGAGAAGAAAGCACACCTCTCTGAATATATCAAGCACCAGAGATTGTAAAATATGTCTAAACCACGTTTCCCATATGCCACCTTCAACATGTATCTATACTGCTGTGTACTTGGAGTGTCTGTTTTGAGTCATGTATGGTTTTATTTTTCCACATATTCTTGCATTTGATGAGTGGATTTTTTGTTTTACTTCTATTTTAGGACCAGCAGCACAAATCATTGTCAAGGAGAATTAGAGCAGAGTTACTTATCACTAGGATTCCATTCATTTCCTTCCCTTTCCTGTCTATATTTAGCAGTGTCTTTGTAGATGCTGTCTTTGCAAAGAGCCCACACTCCAAGGATTCAAGCTCCTAGGAATGATGGTTTATGTTCTTCAATTTTAAGAACCATCCCCCCCCCCCGATATCTAGTGAAAAGATGAGTTGCTCTTTGAAAGATGATTCATCCGACAACTGTGTTTTCTCTCCTGGTTAGTTCTAGCAGTTCACCCAAGACTCAGGAAAAATTTTCAAGTTGGGGGCTGTTGGTACACCGATCTTCTTTTCATTTCTGTTTGTGTCTCCCTGAATTCCACTAATTTTGTATGAATAAGTTTGATTTTGTTTAAATTAATTTCTAAACATTTAGAATATGCAATAGCAGCAGTTTTTTCTATATGAACACCAGCATCATGATCACTCTGCCCTCAAGAACAATTCATACATATTGAGAAAATAAAAAATACTTTTGTGCAACAAAACCTGGGGGATTCTAACAATATTGAAAAGATTTCTGATGTCATGTAAATATATATCCAATGAATGATCAATTTAAAATTGGGAATATTAAAAGTGGAGGAAAGCCTGACAAGCGTTTGTTTTCTTCCCATTTTTATTTTCTAAGTTAGAGTAGTTTAATATTATTTTATTAACTTTTCAGTAGAAAATCTAGTCCAGAAATATAGGTCTCAACTGCATTTGGCGTTCAATCATATCATGGTAGCCTCTTGTTTTTAAAGAGTTTAATTTAAAAACATTGCTTTCTTTGCCAAAGAGTGATGACTGTATCTCTAGAACAATTTTTTCTCTCTCTGGTAAAGATTTATTTGAAGATATTATTAGAGAGTTATCCCTTCTTTCAAGATTTCTATTTTGCCTAGTTCTTAAAAATGATTTTTTTTTATATTAGATACTCCAAATATATATATATGAAGGACTATCATCCCAAGGTGAGTTATATCTGGATTCCGTTGATTTCAATTCTTGTTTTCACCTCCAAATCACCACATTTTTATTTTTGTAAATATATTATTCTGAACAGGAAATATGATCTTCCAAATTATTTATGTATTCAGTCAGAATTTTGATACAACCTGAGTCCAAAATCATGCAAAACTGTGGTGCCCAATTTCTTCCAGCTCATGACAAATTATCAGCAATGGTTACCATGAGCCACATTCCATACAATATGGTCAAATCTCATTTCCCAAATGCCGTCTTCCACATGTATCTATATCTCTGTGTATATGGAGTGTTTTGAACTCACTTATGGTTTTATTTTTCTACATAGTCTTGCATTTGATGAGTGAATTTTATGACTTACTTCTATTTTTTGGATTAGCAGCCCAAATCACTGACTAGGAGAATTAAAGCAGAGTTACTTTTCACTAGGATTCCATTCATTTCCTTCCCTTTCTTGTCTAATATTTAGCAGTGCCTTTTTAGATGCTGTCATTGCAAAAAGCCCACACACCATGACTTCAAGCTCCCAGGATTGATTCATTTGAATTGTGTGGGTAACTACCACCTATGATCATGCCTTCGAGGAAATGAAAGAAGACAGGGCTTGCTAGTGGCTATGAAACCACCCCCATGGCCAATTGAATGAGCGAAGGTGAGCTTGATTCTCACATGCCAGCCTCCACTAGTCAGAGCAATTTTGACCCCAGGGCTAAAATACCAATATCAGGACATGTGAAATGGCTGTCCAATATACTAAGCTGGGATGTAGTTGGTGTCTAATGAATTTTTATAATGTTGGCTCTTCAATGAGAATGCAATACTTTCTCATTGTATTATCCTTTCCTTCTCTACACTTTCCTTCCTTTGTTTTCAGGTTCCCTGTTTGTAAATGCTGTGGTGGTCCTAATCATCTTAATATTAACATAAATTTATGCCAATAAGAAGTGTGCAAATACAAAAGATGAAACTTTTCTTATTTTGAAAGTATGATTACCTCAATAGACACAGCATGAGTTTAAAAAAAATTCATTTACAATAAGAGACAGTTTCGTCCAAGAGTTTCAGCTGGAATATGAGGATGAGAATTTTTTTCCACTATTTTCCATTGTATTTGAATTTTTATTTTCCTTTATATATTTTTATCCCATATATCACTTTCTTATCATGGATAATATTATATGGTACCCAATCTGATAATCCCTTTTAAAACTTACCTTTCTTTCAAACCAATATCCGTTTTATGTGACATTGTGACAATAAAGATATTTTCAACACCTGACAGAAAGCTCTTCATATTCCCCTTGCCCACAGGACAAGGTTTGTGAAAATATATCAATAACAGTGTTTGATGAAGAAATAAATATTTGTGACATGGATAGCCAGAATAACACCTATGCACAATCATGGAAAGAGAGGGATGGAGAGGTGAAAAGTTTCTACTTAGTCTGCTGTTTATTTCTTTATGATTACTGATATAGCAACATTAAAATGTTCAATAATAATAGCAGAGAAGAAAGCACACCACTCTGTATATATCAAACACCAGAGATTGTACACTTTCAATTAATTTGATATTGGTCAAATATGTATTCATAAAACAGATTTCTTTAATATTGGGCGGATCCCAGTAAATGCACACCAAACTGAGCCATGGATCACAACTCTTTGCCGTATTTCAATCATACTCTTGCTGAGTTATTGAAAATGGGTGACAATTCAAGATTCAGATGGAGCTGTGATATATAGTAAACTTGCATGTGGTTATGCCTTGTAATTTCTCTGTTTGGACGTTTGGCACTTATTTATTTTTTGGTATATTCATATATGAAATCTATCCATCACTAAAAAATAAATTAAGAGAAAGAGCTCCATGTGAGTAAAGAAAAATTTTGTACTCACCCGGCTATCTAAACTGATCCTCCTCTATATCCCTCGCATGTTGGAGACTATGATCACCTGTGCCAAGAGGTGGAGGGGTGGTACACACTCCCTGATGGATTATGTCCTTCAATTTTAAGAACCAACCCCATCCCCTCAGATATCTAGTGAAAAGGAGAGTGGGTCTTTGAAAGATGATTGATTCTACAGGTGTCTTTTCTGTCCTGGTCCATTCTAGCATTTCTCAAAATCCTCAGCAGAAATTTTCATGTTGGGAGATTTTATAGATGGAGTTCTTTTGCTTTCTGTTTGTGTCTTTTGGATTCCACTTATATTGTAAGAAAAGTTTGATTTTGTATAAATTAATTTCTAAAAATTTAGAATATGCAAAAGCAACAGTTGTTTCTGTAAGAACACCAGCATCATGATCTCTCTGCTCTCGAGAACAATTCATACATATCGAGAAATTAAAAATACTGTTGAGTATCTAAATCTAGGGGATTGTATCCATCCTGTAAAGATTTGCTGTGGCATGTAAATATATATCCAAAGACTTATCAATATAACATTGGTAATATTAAAAAGGGAGGAAATCCTGACAGTCATTTGTTGTCTTTCCATTTTTATTTTCTAAGTTAGAATATTTTAATATTATTTTATTAATTATTAAGCAGAAAGTCTAGTCCAGGAATATAGGTCCCAATTGTATTCTGCGTTCATTCATATCATGGTAGCCTCTTGTATTTAAGTAGTTTAATTAAATAAAAATAGCTTTCATTTCCAAACAATGATGAATGTATCTCCAGTATAATTTTTTCTCTCTCCGGTAAAGATTTATTTGAAGGTATTAATATATAGTGATCCCTTCTTTCAAGATTTGTATTTTGCCTAGTTCTTAAAAAGGATTTTTTTTTTAATTTTATGTACTCCAAATATAGATATGAGAGACTATCATCCCAAGGTGAGTTATATCTGAATTTCATTGATTTTAAGTCTTGTTTTCACCTCGAACACACCACATTCTTAATTTTGTAAATACATTATTCTGAACAGAAAATGTGATCTTCCAAATTATTTATGAATTCAGTCAGAAATTTTATACCACCTAAGTCCAAAATCACGCAAAACCATGGTGTGCAATTTCTTCCAACTCATGACAAAACATCAGGAATGGTTACCATGAGCCACGTTCTATACAATATGTTTGAAACACGTTTCCCAAATGCCGAAATCAACGTTTATGTGTAGCTCTGTGTATATGGAGTGTCTGTTTTGAAGTCATTTATGGTTTTAATTTTCCAAATATTCTTGCATTTGATGAGTGGATTTTTTGTTTTACTTCTATTTTTGGACCAGCAGCACATATCACTGACAAGGAGAATTAGAGCAGAGTTACTTTTCACTAGGATACCATTCATGACCTTCCCTTTCCTGTCTATATTTAGCAGTGACTTTGTAGATGCTGTCTTTGCAATGAGCCCACACCCCATGGCTTTCAAGCTCCCAAGAATGTTTCTTTGCAATTTTGGGGTAACATCCAACTATGATCATGCCTTGAGGAGAGGAAAGAAGACAGGGTTTGCTAGTGGATATGAAACCGCCCCCAAGTCATTTCACTGGGTGGCAATGAGAGGGTGAGCTTGATTCTCACCTGTGAATCTCCACTAGTCAGAGCTCTTTTGACCTCAAAGAGAAAGTATCAATAACAGGACCCTTGAAATGGCTGTCCAATTTACTAAGCTGGGATGTAGTTGGTGTCTGGTGAATTTTTATTATGTTAGCTCTTCATTGAGAATGCAATACTATCTCATTGTATTCTCATTTCTTTCTCTACCCTTTATTTCCTTTATTTTCAGGATCCCAGTTTTTAAATGCTGTGGTTGTCCTAGTCATCTTGTTATTAACGTTAATTTATGCCAATTGGAAGTGAGCAAATACAAAAGATAAAACTTTTCTTATTTGAAGGCATGATTTCCCCAATAGACACACCATGATTTAAACAAAGTTCATTTCCAATAGAAAGAGTTTAGTCCAAGAGTTTCCACTGGAATATAAGGTTGAGAATATTTTTACACTATTTTTCCATTTTATCTGAATTTTTATTTTCCTTTATATATCTTTATCCCATATATCCCATTCTAATCATGGGTTTTATTAAATCATACCCACTGTGATAATCCTGTTTAAAATTTAACTTTCTTTCAATCCAATACCCATTTTATGTGACAATGTTACCATAAAGATCTTTTCAACATCTGAAAAAAAGCTCCTCATATTCCCCTTGCCCACAGGACATGGTGGATGAAAATATATCAATAAAAGTGTTTGAAGAAGAAGTAAATGTTTGTGACATGCAGGGCGATAATAATGCCATGGAAAGAGAGGGATTGAGAGGTAAAGAGTTTCTACCTAATCAGCTGTTTATTTCTTTATGATTACTGATATCGGAACACAGAAGATATTAAATAATGATAGCAGAGAATAAAGCACACGTCTCTGAATATATCAAACACCAGAGATTGAACACTTTCAATTAATTTCTTATTGGACAAATATGTATCCATAAAACAGATTTCTTTTAATCTTGTGAGGATCCCTGTAAATCACATGAAAGTGCGCCATGGATCACAATTCCTTGTTGTATTTCAATGATGCTTTTGCTGTGTTTCTGAAAATGACTGAAAACTCGAGATCCAGATGGAGCTGTGATATATAGGAACCCTGCATAAGGTTATGCCTTGTATTTTCTCCATTTGGGCTTTTTGGCACTTCGTTTATTTTTCAGCATATTCATGTATGAATGCTCTCCATCACTAAAAATTAAATCAACGGTTAGGGCCTTGTGAGTAAAGAAAAGTTTTGGAATCACTTGGATCTCTTAACTCATCCTCCTTTGTTTCCCACCCATGTGGGAGACTATGATCACCTGTGCAAAGGGTTAGAGGGGTGGTACAATCTGCCTGATGGATTATGTCCTTCAATTTCAAGAACCTTCCCCTTCTCCGCAGATATCTAGTGAAAAAGATAGTTGCTCTTTGAAAGATAATTCATCCTCCAAGTGTCTATTCTGTCCTGGTCCATTCTAGCAGTTCTCATAATACTCAGGAGAAGTTTCCAATTTGGGGGCTGTTTGTACATGGAGTTCGTTTGCTTTCCATTTGTGTCTCAGTGGATTCCACTTATATTTTAAGAATAAGCTTGATTTTGTATAAACTAATTTCTAAAAATTGAGAATACTCAAAAGCCCGAGTTATTTCTATATGAACACCAGCATCATGATCACTCTGCACTTGAGAACAATTCATACATATTGAGAAATAAAAAATACTGTCGTGTAACAAAACCTTGGGGATTCTAACCATATTGTAATGATTTCTGAAGACATGTAAATATATATCAAATGGATGATTAATTTAAAATTGGGAAGATTAAAAAGGGAGGAAAGTCTCACAAGCATTTGTTGTCTTCCTATTTTTTATTTTTTAAGCTAGAGTAGTTTAATATTATTTTATTAACTATTAAGCAGGATATCTGATCCAGAAATATAGCTCCCAACTGCATTCTGCGTTCATTCATATCATGGTAGCCTCTTGTTTTTAAACAGTTTAATTAAAAAAAAAAAAGTTTTCATTTCCAAAGCATGATGACTGTATCTCTGGAATAATTTTTTCTCTCTCTGGTAAAGATTTATTCAAAGATATTAATAGATAGTGATCTCTTCTTTCAAGATTTGTATTTTGCCTAGTTCTTAAAAATGATTTTTTTTATTTTAGATACTCCAAATATTTCTATGAGAGACTATCATCCCAAGGTGAGTTATATCTGAATTCCATTGTATTCAAGCCTTGTTTTCACCTACAAACCCACCACATTTTTTTGTAAATACATATTCTGAAAAGAAAATGTGATATTCCAAAATATTTATGCATTCGTTCAGAATTTTGATAGCTCCTGAGTCCAAAATCATGCAAAACCGTGTTGCCCAAATTCTTCCAGCTCATGACAAAATATCAGCAATGGTTACCATGAGCCATATTCCTTACAATATGTTTGAAACTCGTTTTCCAAATGCCTGTGTATATGTAGTGTCTGTTTTGAAGTCACTTATGCTTTTACTTTTCTACATACACTTGCATTTTATGAGTGCATTTTTTATCTTACTTCTACTTTTGGACCAGCAGCACAAATCATTGACAAGGAGAATTAGAGCAGAGTTACTTATCACTAGGATTCCATTCATTTCCTTCCCTTTCCTGTCTATACTTAGCATTGCCATTGTAGATGCTGTCTTTGCAAAAACCCACACTCCACGGCTTCAAGCTCCCTAGAATGATTGTTTGGAATTGTGTGGGTAACACTCATCTATGATCATGCCTTGGAAGAGAGGAAAGAAGACAGGGCTTGCTAGTGGCTATGAAACCTCCCCCTCAGCCAATACACTGGGCGGCATTTGAAAAGGTGACCAGGGTTCTCAATAGCCAGACTCCAAAGTCAGAGCCATTTTGATGCCATAGTGAAAATATCAATATCATGATCCTTGAAATGTTTGTCCAATTTACTAAGCTAGGATGTAGCTGATGTCTGGTGAATTTTGATAATGTTGGCTCTTCATTGACAAGGCATTACTTTCTCAGTGTATTCTCATTTCATCCTCTACCCTTTTACTTCCTTTGTTTTCAGGATCCCTGTCTGTAAATGCTGTAGTGGTCCTAGTCATCTTGTTATTAACATTAATTTATGCCAATTGGAAGTGTGCAAATACGAAAGACCAAACTTTTCTTACATTGAAAGCATGATTACCACAGTAGACAAGGCATGATTTAAACAAAAATTCATTTCCAATTACAGAGAGTTTAGTCCTAGAGTTTCAGCTGGACTATGAGGAAGAGAATTTTTTTTACACTATTTACCATTCTAATTGAATTTTTTTTTTCCTTTATATATCATTATCCCATATTTCCCTTTCTTATTATGGATAATATTAAATAGTACCCAATCTAATAATCCCTTTTAAAATTTAACTTTCTTTCAATCCAATATCCATTTTATGTGACAATGTTACAAAAAAGATCTCTTCATCTCCTGACAAAAAGCTCTTCATATTCCCCTTGCCCACAGGACATGGTGGGTGAAAATATATCAATAAAAGTGTTTGATTAAGAAATAAATATTGTCACATGGAGAGCCAGAATAACATGTATGCACAGCCATGGAAAGAGAAGGATTGAGAGGAGAATAGTTTCTACTTACTCTGCTGTTTAGTTCTTTATGATTACTGACACAGCAACATTGAAAATGTTTAATAATCGTAGCAGAGAAGAAAGCACACCTCTCTGGATATATCAAACACCAGAGATTGCATACTTTCAATTAATTTGATATTGGTCAAATATGTATCCATAAAATCGATTTCTTTTAATATTGGGAGGATCCCATTAAAACACACCAAAGTGAGACATGGATCACAATTCCTTGTTGTATTTCAGTGATGCTCTTGCTGAGTTTTTGAAAATGACTGACAATTAAAGATCCAGATGAGGCTGTGATATATTGGAACCTGCATGTGGTTAAGCCTTTTATTTTCTCCGTTTATACATTTGGCACTTCGTTTAATTTTTGGTATATTAATGTACGAATGCTATCCATCTTTAAAATATAGATTAAGAGAAAGAGGGCCATGTTAGTAATGAAAAAGTATTAGACTCACCTAGCCCTCTAAACTGATCCTCCTTTGTTTCCCTCCCATTTTGATACTATGATCCCCTGTGCCAAGGATTGGAGGGGTGATACACTCTGCCTGATGGATTTTGTCCTTCAATTTTAAGAACCATCCCCTTCCCCGCAGATATCTAACCAAAAGGAGAGTTCCTCTTTGAAAGATGATTCATCCTACAGGTATCTTTCTGTCCTGGTCCATTATAGCATTTCTCGTAATACTCAGCAGAAATTTTGAGGTTGGGGTTGTTTGAACATGGAGTTCTTTTGCTTTCTGTTTGTGTCTCTGTGGATTCCACTTATATTGTAAGAATAAGTTTAATTTTGTATAAATTAATTTCTAAAGATGTATAATATGCAAAAACAGAAATTAAACGAATATGAACACCAGCATCGTGAAATCTCTGCACTCAAGAACAATTCATTTTTATCAAGATATTAAAAAATACTGTCATAACAAAACCTGGGGGATTCTAACCATATTATAAAGATTTCTGAAGTCATGTAAATATATATCCAGTGAATGATCAATTTAAAATTGGGAATATTAAAAAGGGAGGAAAGCCTGGCAAGCATTTCTTTTCTTCCCGTTTTTATTTTCTAAGTTAGAGTAGTTTAATATTATTTTATTAACTTGTAAGCAGAAAATCTAGTCCAGAAATATAGGTCCCAACTGCATTCTGTGTTCATTCATATCATGGTAGGCTCTTCTTTTTAAAGAGTTTAATTTAAAAAAAGAAATGCTTTCATACCAAAAGAGTGATAAATTATCTCTGGAATAAATTATTCTCTCTCTGGTAAAGATTTATATGAATACATCATTTGATAGTGATCGCTTCTTTCAAGATTTGCATTTTGTCTAGTTCCTAGAAATGATTTTTTAAAAATTTTAGATACTCCAAATTTATATATATGAAAATTCTATCATCCCAAGGTGAGTTATATCTGGATTCTATTGCTTTCAAGTTTTGTTTTCACCTCCAACCCACAAAATTCTTATTTTTGTAAATACATTATTCTGAACAGAACATGTGATCTTCTAAAATATTTATGCATTCGGTCAGAATTTAATAACACCTGAGCACAAAACCACGCACAACTATGGTGACCAATATCTTCCAGCTCATGAAAAAATATCAGCAATGGTTACCAGGAGCCACATTCCATACAATATGTTTGAAACTCCTTTCCCAAATGCCGCCTTCAAAGTCCATCTATAGTTCTGTGTATATGGAGTGTACATTTTGAAGACACTTACGGTTTTATTTTTCTACATAGTCTTGAATTTGATGAGTGAATTTTTTGTTTTACTTCTATTTTTGGACCAGCAACAAAAGTCTATGATAAGGAGATTTAGAGCAGAATTACTTTTCACTAGGATTCCATTCATTAACTTCCCTTTCCTGCCTATATTTAGCAGTGCCATTTTAGATGCTGTCTTTTCAAAAAGCCCACATTCCACAGCTTAAAATTCCCAGGAATGATTGTTTGGAATTGTGTGGGTAACATCCACCTATGATCATGCCTTGGAGGAGAGGAAAGTATCAGGGCTGGCTAGTGGCTATGAAACCACCCCCCACAGCCAATTCACTGGGCGACAGTTGACAGGGTGAGCATGGTTCTCAATGGCCAGCCTCCACAGTCAGAGCCCTTTAAACCCCAAGGTGAAAATATCAATATCATGATCCTTGAAATGGCTGTCAAAATTACTAAGCTGGGATGAAGCTGATGTCTGGTGAATTCTGATAATATTGGCTCTACATTGAGAAGACAATACATTCTCAATTTATTCTGATTTATTCCTCTACCATTTACTTCCTTTGTTTTCAGGATCCCTGTTTGTAAATGCTGTGGTGGTCCTAGTCATCTTGTTATTAACGTTAATTAATTATTTTGGAAGTGTGCAAATACCAAAGATGAAATCTTTCTTACTTTGAAAGCATGATTACATCAATAGACACTGCACTACTTAAACAAAAATTCATTTCCAGTTAGAGAATGTTTTGTCCAAGAGTTTCAACTGGAATATTATGATGTGAATTTTGTTACACTATTTTTCCATTATGTTAGACTTTTTATTTTCATTTATATATCTTTGCCACTATGTCTGTTTCTGATCATGGATTATATTAAATCGTACCCAAACTGATAATCCCTTATAAAATTTAACTTTTGTTCAATCCAATATCCATTTTATGTGACAATGTCACACTAAAGATCTTTTCAACATTTGATAAAAAGCTTTTCTGATTCCCCTTGTCGACAGGACATATTGGGTGAAAATATTGCAATAAAAGTGTTTGATGAAGAAATAAATATTTCTGACAAGAAGTGCCAGAATAACACTTATGCGCAGCCATGTAAAGAGAGGGATTGAGAAGTGAAAAATTTCTACTTAATCTGTTGTTTATTTCTTTTGATTACTGATATAGCAACACTGAAAATGTTTAATAATAATATCAGATTACCTCTCTAAATATATCAAACACCAGAGCTTGTATACTTTCCATTAATTTCATAATGGACAAATATGTATCCATAAAACAGATTTTGTTTAAAAATGTGAGTATCCCAATAAATCACACGAAAGTGAGACATGGATCACAATTCCATGTGGTATTTCAATGATGCCCTTTACGAGTTTTTGAAAATGACTGACAAATAAAGATCCAGATGGAGCTGTGATATATTGGACTACTGCATGTGGTTATGCCTTATATTTTCTCGATTTGCACCTTTTGTACTTCATTTATTTTTCAGTATATTCATATATGAATGCTGTCCATCAAAAAATAAATTAAAAGAAAGAGGGCCATGTGTGTAAAGAAAAAGTTTTGGATACACCTGGCTCTCTAAACTGTTCCTCCTTTGTATACCTTATATGTTGGAGACTATTATTACATGTGCCAAGGGATTGAGGGGTGGTAAACTCTGCCTGATTGATTATGTCCTTCAATTTAAGGAACAATCCCCCACCCTCGATATCTAGTGAAAAGATGAAATGCTCTTTGAAAGGTGATTCATCCTACATGGGTGTTTTTCTATCCTGATTAGTTCTAGCTGTTCTCCCAAGCCTCAGGAGAAGTTTTCAAGATCGGGACTATTGGTATACAGAGTTCTTTTGCCTTCTGTTTGTGTCTTTGTGGATTCCACTTATATTGTAAGAATAAGTTTGATTTTGTATAAATTAATTTCTAAAAATTTAGAATATGCAATAGCAGCACTTATTTCTATTTGAACACCACCATTATGATCTCCCTGCACTCGAGAAAAACACATAGACATTGAGAAAATAAAAAATACTGTCAGGTAACAAAACCTGGGGGATTCTAACCATATTGTAAAGATTTCTGCAGTCCTGTAAATATAATTCTAGTGAATGATCAATTTAATATTGGGAATATTAAAAAGGGAGGAAAGACTGACATGCAGTTGTTGACTTCACATTTTTATTTTCTAAGTTAGAGTAGTTTAATATTATTTTATTAACTATTAAGAAGAAAATCTAGTCCAGAAATATAAGTCCCAATTGTTTTCTGCAGACATTCATAGCATGGTAGACTCTTGTTTTTAAAGATTTTAATTGAAAAAAAAATGCTTTCATTTCTAAAGTGTGATGACTGTATCCCTGGAATAATTTTTTCTCTCTCCAGTAAAGATTTATTCGAAGATATTATTAGATAATGATCCCTTCTTTCAAGATTTGTATTTTTGCCTCGTCCTTAAAAAATGATTTTTTAAATTTTAGATTCTCCAAATATATATATGAGAGACTGTCATCCCAAGGTGAGTTATATTTTTATGCCATTGATTTCAAGTATTGTTTTCACCTCCAACCCACCACATTCTTATTTTTGTAAATACATTATTCTGAACATAAAATGTGATCTTCCAAAATATTTATGCATTCGGTCAGAATTTTGACACCACGTAAGTCCAAAATCATGCACAACTGTGGTGCCTAATTTCTTCCAGCTCATGACAAAATATCAGCAATTGTTACCAAGTGCGATGATCCGTACAATATGATCAAAACTCGGTTCCCATACTCCCCCTTCAACGTGTATCTATAGCTCTGTGTATTTGGAGTGTTTGTTTATGGTTTTATTTTTCTGGTTTTTATTTATTCTGCATTCATTCATATCATGGTAGCCTCTTGTTTTAAATATTTTAATTAAATAAAAAAAGCTTTCATTTCCAAAGTACAATGAATATATCACTGGAATAATTTTTTCTCTCTCCGGTAAAGATTTATTTGAAGACATTAATATATAGAGATCCCTTCTTTCAAGGTTTGTATTTTGCCTAGTTCTTAAAAATGATTTCTTTTATTTTAGATACTCCAAATATAGATATGAGAGACTAACATCCTAAGGTGAGATATATGAATTCCATTGATTTCAAGTCTTGTTTTCACCTCCACCCACCACATTCTTTTTTTTGTAAATACATTTATTCTGAACAGAAAATGTGATCTTTCAAAATATTTATGCATTCTGTCAGAATTTTGATACCATCTAAGTCCAAAATCATGCAAAACCGTGGTGCTCAATTTCTTCCAGCTCATGACAAAACATCAGGAATGGTTACCATGAGCCACGTTCCATACTATATGTTCAAAACACGTTTCCCAAACGCTGCCTTCAACAAGTATGTGTAGCTCTGAGTATAGGGAGTGTCTGTTTTGAAGTCACTTATGGTTTTATTTTTCCAAATATTCTTGTATTTGATGAGTGGATTTTTTTTTTCTTTCTATTTTTGGACCATCAGCACAAATCACTGACAAGGAGAATTAGAGCAGACTTATTTTTCACTAGGATACCATTAATTTCCTTCCCTTTCCTGTCTAGATTTAGCAGTGCCTTTGTAGATGCTGTCTTTGCAAAAAGCCCACACTCCACGACTTCAAGCTCCCAGGAAGGTTTTTTTGGAATTTTTGGGTAACACCCCCCTATGGTCATGCCTTGGAGGAGATGAAAGAAGACAGGGTTTGCTAGTGACTATGAAACCTCTCCCAGGGCCATTACACTGGGAGGCAATGAGAGGATGAGCTTGCGTCTCACCTGCCAGCTTCCACTTGTTAGAGCTATTTTGACACTAACGAGAAAATATCAAGATCAGGACACTTGAAATGGCTGTCCAGTTTACTTAGCTGGGATGTAGTTGTTGTCTGGTGGATTTTTATAATGTTGGCTCTTCTTTGCGAATGCAATACTATGTCATTGATTCTCATTTCTTTCTCTACACTTTACTTCCTTTCTTTTCAGGATTCCTGTCTGTAAAGTCTCTGCTGGTCCTAGTCATCTTATTATTAACCTTAATTTATGCCAATTGGAAGTGTGCAAATAAAAATTAAAAAACTTTTCTCATTTGAAAGCACGATTTCCTCAATAGACACAGCACAATGTAAACAAAAATTCATTTCCAATTAGAGACAGTTTTGTCCAAGAGTTTCTGCTGGAATATGAGAATGTGAATTTTTTTTACACTATTTACCATTCTATTTGAATTTCTATTTTCCTTTATATATTTTTATCCCATATATCCCTTTCTTATGATGGATTATATTAAATCGTATCCAATCTGATAATCCCTTTTAAAATTTACCTTTCTTTCAACCCAATATCCATTTTTATGTGACAATGTTAACATAAACATCTTTTCAACACCTATTAAAAAGCTCTTCATATTGCCCTTGCCCACATGACATGGTGGGTGAAAATATGTCAAAAAATGTGTCTGATGGAGAAGTAAATGTTTGTGACATGGAGGGCCAGAATAACACCTATGCACAGCCATGGAAATAGAGGGATCGATAGGTGAAAAGCTTCTACCTAATCAGCTGTTTATTTCTTTATGATTACTGATATAGGAACACAGAAAATATTTAATAATGATAGCAGAGAATAAAGCACACATCTCTGAATATATCAAACACCAGAGATTTTACACTTTCAGTTAATTTCATATTGGACAATTATATATCCATAAAACAGATTGCTTTCAATATTGTGTGGATCCCAGTAAATCACATGAAAGTGCGGAATGGATCACAATTCCTTGTTGTATGTCAATGATACTCTTGCTGAGTTTTTGAAAATGACTGAAAATTAAAGATCCAAGTGGAGCTGTAATAAAGGGGACTCTTGCATGTGGACATGCCTTGTATTTTCTACATTTGGACCTTTGTACTTCATTTAATTTTTGGCATATTCGTGTATGAATGCTATCCATCAACAATAAATAAAGAGAAAGAGGGCCATGTGAGTAAAAAAAAAGTTTTGGATTTACCTGGCTCCCTAAACACTTCCTCCTTTGTTACCCCCCCCCATGGTGGAGACTATGACCACCTGTACTCAAGTGTGGAAGGGTGGTACACTGTGCCTGATGGATTATGTCCTTCAATTCTAAGAACCATTGAGCACCCCTTGATATCTAGTGAAAAGATGAATTGCTCTTTGAAAGGTGATTCATCCAAGAAGTGTGTTTTCTCTCCTGGTTAGACCTAGCAGTTCTTCAAAGCCTCAGGAGAAGTTTTGATGTGGGAACTGTTGGTACAAGGAGTTCTTTTGTCTTCTGTTTGTCTCTCTGTGGGTTCCACATATATTAAAAGAATGTTTGATTTTGTATAAATTAATTTCTAAAAATTTGGAATATGCAATAGCAGCAGTTATTTCTATTTGAGCACCAGCATTATGATCTCCCTGCACTTGTGAACAACTCATAGATATTGAGAAAATAAAAAATACCATCAGGTAACAAAACACGGTGTATTCTAACCATATTGTAAAGATTTCTGAAGTCATGTAAATATATTTCCAGTGAATGATCAATTTACTATTGTCAATATTAAAAAGGGAGGAAAGCCTGACTAGCAGATGTTGATTTCACATTTTTATTTTCAACGTTAGAATAGTTTAATATTATTTTATTAACTATTAAGAAGTAAAACTAGTTCAGAAATATATGTCCCAAGTGCATTATGTGGACATTCATATCATGTTAGCCTCTTTTTTTTATAGAGTTTAATTGAAATAAAAAAAAAATGCTTTCATTTCTAAAGACTGATGACTGTATCTCTGGAATAATATTTTATCTCTCCGGTAAACATTTATTTGGAGATCTTTTTAGATAGTGATCCCTTCTTCAATATTCGTCTTTTGCTTCGTTCTTAAAAATGTTTTTTTTTTATTTTTTATTTTAGATACTCCAAATATATATAGGAGAGACTAGCATCCCAAGGTGAGTTATACCTGGATTCCATTGATTTCAAGTGTTGTTTGGACCTCCTACCCACCACATCCACATTTTGGTAAAAACATTTTTCTGAACAGAAAAATGTTATCTTCCAAAATATTTATGCCTTCCGTCAGAATTTTGATATGACCTAAGTCCCAAATCATGCAAACCATGGTGCCCAATTTCTTCCAGCTCATGAGAAAATATCAGGAATGATTACCATGAGCTACGTTCATACAACAGGTTTGAAACACGTTTACCAAACGCCACATTCAACGTGTATCTATAGTTCTGGGTGTATTAAGTGTCTGTTTTGAAGTCAATAATGGTTTTATTTTTCCATATAGTCTTGCATTTGATGAGTGGATTTTTTGTTTTACTTCTATTTTTGGACCAGCAGCACAAATCACAGACAAGGAGAATAAGAGCAGAGTTACTTTTCACTAGGATTCCATTCATTTCCTTCCCTTTCCTGTCTAAATTTAGTAATGCATTTTTAGATGCTGTATTTGCAAAGAGCCCACACTCCAAGACTTTAAGCTTCCAGCAATGATTCTTTGGAATTGTGTGGGGAGCACCCTCCTATGATCATGCCTTAGAGGTGAAGAAAGAAGTTATGGCTTGCTAGTGGCTATTAAACCATCCCCACTGCCAATTTCTGGACGGCAGCTGAGAGGGTTAACATGGTTCTCAATAGCCAACCTACATAGTCAGAGACATTTTGACCCCTGGGTGAAAATATCAATACCATGATCCTTGAAATGGTTGTCAAATTGACTAAGCTGGGATGTAGCTGGTGTCTTGTGAATTTTAATAATTTTGGCTCTTCATTGAGAGAGCAATACTTTCTCATTGTATTCTCATTTCTTCCTATTCGCTTTACTTCCTTTATTTTCAGGATCCCTGTTTGTAAATGCTGTGGTTGTCCTAGTCATATTGTTATTAACGTTAATTTATGCCAATTGGAAGTTTGCAAATACCAAAGATGAAACCTTTCTTACTTTGAAAGCATGACTACCTCAATAGACACTGCACTACTTAAACAAAAATTCATTTCCAGTTAGAAAATGTTTTGTTCAAAGTTTCAGCTGAAATATGATGACGAAAATTTTGTTACTCTATTTTTCCATTATATTAGACTTTTTATTTTCCTTTATATATCTTTGTCCCATATATCCATTTCTTATAATGAATTATATTGAATCGTACCCAATCTGATAATCCCTTTTAAAATTTACCTTTCTTTCATCCCAATATCCATTTTATGTGACAATGTTACCATAAAGATCCTTTCAACACCTGACAAATAGCTCTTCATATTCTCCTTGCCCACAGGACATGGTGGGTGAAAATATCTCAATAAAATTGTTTGATGAAAAAAAAAATGTTTGTGACATGTAGAGCCAGAATAAAAGCAATGCCCAGCCATGGAAATAGAGCGATAAAGAGGAGAAAAGATTCTACTTACTCTGCTGTTTAGTTCTTTATGATTACTGATATAGCAACACTGAAAATATTTAATAATGATAGCAGCAAAGAAATCACTCATCTTTGGATATATCAAACACCAGTCTTTCAATTAATTTGATATTGGTCAAATATGTATCCATAAAACAGATTTCTTTAATATTGGGAGGATACCAGTAAATCACACGAAAGTGTGCCATGTATCAAAATTCCTTGTTGCATTTCAATGATGCTCTTGCTGAGTTTGTGAAAATGACTGACAATTAGAGATCCAGATGGAGCTGTGATATATAGGAATGATGCATGTGGTTATGTCTCGTATTTCCTCCATTTGGATGTTTGGCATTTCGTTAATTTTTCAGTATATTCATGTATGAATGCTATGCATCAATAAAAAACAAATTAAGAGTTTAGGGCGATGTGAGTAAAGAAAAAGATTTGGACTCCCTTGGCTCTCTTAACTGATCCTCCTTTTTTTCCCTCCCATGTTGGAGACTATGATCACCTGTGCCAAGGCGAGGATGGGTGGTACACTCTGCCTGATGGATTATGTCCTTCAATTTCAAGAACCCTCCACTTCCCCACAGATATCTAGTGAAAAGTATAGTTGCTCTTTCAAAGATGATTCATCTTACAAGTGTCTATTCGATCCTGGTCTGTTCTAGCATTCTCATAAAACTCAGGAGAAGTCTTCAAGTTGGGGCTGTTTGTACATGGGGTTCTTTTGCTTTTTTTGTGTGTCTCTGTGGATTCCACTTATATTGTAAGAATAACTTTGATTTTGTATAAACTAATTTTAAATATTTAGAATACTCAAATCACCAGTTATTTCTATATGAACACCAGCATCATGATAACTCTGCACTCAAGAACAATTCATACATATCAAAAAAATAAAAAAATACTGTATGTAACAAAACCTGGGGAATTCTAACCATATTGCAAAGATTTCTGAAGTCATGTAAGTATATATCCAATGAATGATTAATTTAAAATTGGCAATATTTAAAAGGGAGGAGAGCCTGACAAGCATTTGTTGTCTTCCCATTTTTATTTTCTAAGTTAAGTTAGTTTAATATTATTTTATTAACTACTAAGCAGAAAATCTAGTCCAGAAATATAGGTCCCAACTGCATTCTGCGTTCATTCATATCATGGTAGGCTCTTGTTTTTAAAGAGTTTAATTTTTTAAAAAAAGGTTTCATTTCCAAAGAGCGATGACTGTATCTCTGGAATAATTTTTCTCTCTCTGGTAAAGATTTATTTGAAGATATTATTAGATAGTGATCCCTTCTTTAAAGATTTGTATTTTGCATAGTTCTTAAAATTGATTTTTTTCATTTTAGATACTCCAAATAAATATATGAGAGACTATCATACCAAGGTGAGTTATATCTGGATTCCTTTGATTTTAAGACTTGTTTTCACCTCCAAACCACCACTTTCTTATTTTGGTAAATACATTTTTCTGAACAGAAAATGGTTTCTTCCAAAATATTTATGCATTCGGTCTGAATTTTCATACCACCCATGTCCAAAATCACGCAAAATTGTTGTGTCCAATTTCTTCCAGCTCATAACAAAACATCAGGAATGGTTATCATGATCAACGTTCCATAAAAGAGTTTCAAGACACGTTTCCCAAACGCCGACTTCAACTTGTATCTATAGTTCTGTGAATATGGAGTGTCTGTTTTGAAGTCACTATGATTTTATTTTTCCACATATTCTTGTATTTGATGAGTGGATTTTTTGTTTTACTTCTACTTTTGGACCAGCAGCACAAATCACTGACAAGGAGAATTAGAGCAGTGATAATTTTCACTAGTATACCATTTATTTCCTTCCCTTTCCTGTCTATATTTAGCAGTATCTCTGTAGATGCTGTCTTTGCAAAGAGCACACACCCCATGGTTTCACGCTCCCAGGAATGATTGTTTGGAATTGTGTGGGTAACACCCACTTATGATCATGCTTTTGAGGAGGGGAAAGAAGAGAGTGTTTGCTAGTGGCTATGAAACCACCTCAATGGTCATTTCACTTGGTGGCAATGAGAATGTGAGCTTGATTCCCACCTGCCAGCCTCCACTAGTCAGTGCCATTTTGATCCCAAGGATAAAATATCAATATCAGGACCCTTGAAATGCCTGTCCAAATTACTAAACTGGGATATAGTTGGTGTCTGGTGAATTTTATAATGTTGGCTCTTGAATGAGAATGCAATACTATCTCATTGTTTTCTCATTACTTTCTCTACCTTTTACTACGTTCCTTTTCAGGATCCCAATTTGTAAATGCTGTGGTGGTCCTAGTCATCTTTTTATTAATGTTAATTTATTCCAGTTGGAAGTGTGCAAAAACAAAAGATGAAACCTTCTTGCTTAGAAAGCATTATTACCTCAATAGACATTGCATGACTTAAACAAAAATTCATTTCCATTTAGAGACAGTTTTGTCCAAATGTTTCAGCTGGAACATGAGGATGAGAATTGATTTACACTATTTTTCCATTGTATTTGAATTTTTATTTTCCTTCATTTATCTTTAACCCATATATCCCTTTCTTATCATGGTTGATATTAAATAGTACCCAATCTGATAATCCTTTTAAAATTTACCTTTTTTTCAATCCAATATCCATTTTATGTCACAATGTTAAAATAAAGATCTTTCAACACCTGATAAAAAGCTCTTCATATTCCCCTTGCCCACAGGACATGGTGGGCGAAAATATATCAATAAATATGTTTGATGAAAAAGTAAATATTTGTGACATGGAGGGTCAGAATAACACCTATGCACAGCCATGGAAAGAGAGGGATCGAGAGGTGAAAAGATTCTACTTAATCTGTTGTTTATTTCTTTATGATCACTGATATAGAAACACTGAAAATATTTAATTATGATCGCAAAGAAGAAAGCACACCTCTCTGAATATATCAAACACCAGAGATTGTACACTTTCAATTAATTTCATATTGGAGAAATATATATCCATAAAACAGATTTCTTTTAATATTGGAAGGATCCCAGTAAATCACATGAAAGTGAGCCATGGATCACCATTACTTGTTAAGTTTCAATGATGTTCTTGCTGAGTTTTTGAAAATGACTGACAAAGATCCAGATGGAGCTGTTATATATGGGACACGTGCATGTGGATATGTCTTGTATTTTGCCCATTTGCACCTTTTGTACTTCATTTATTTTTCAGTATATTCATGTATGAATGCTACCCATCAAAAATAATTCAATTAAGAGAAAGAGGGCTATGTGAATAAAGAAAAGTTTTGGATTCACCTGGCTCCCTAAACACTTCCTCCTTTGTTTCCCTCCCATGTTGGTGACTATGATCACCTGTGCCATAATGTGGAGGGGTGGTACACTCTGCCTGATGGGTTATGTCCTTCGATTTTAAGAACCATCGCCCTCCCTTAAGATATATAGTGAAAAGAAGAGTTGCTTTTTGAAGGATTATTCTTCCTACAAGTGACTTTTCTCTCCTGGTTAGTTCTAGCAATTCTCCCAAGACTCAGGAGAAGTTTTCATTTTGGGGGATATTGGTACACGGAGTTCTCTTGATTTCCTTTTGTGTGTCTGTGGATTCCACTTATTTTGTAAGAATAAGTTTGATTTTCTTTATATTAATGTCTAAAAATTTAGAATATGCAATTGCAGCAGTTATTTCTATATGAACACCAGCAACGTGATCACTCTGCACTCAAGAACAATTCATATGTATCAAGAAAATAAAATATACTGTCGTGCAACAAAACCTGGGGGATTCTAACCATTTTGTAAAGATTTCTGAAGTCATGTAAATATATTTCCAGTGAATGATCAATTTAATATTGAGATTATTAAAAAGGGAGGAAAGCCTGACAAGCAGTTGTTGACATCATATTTTTATTTTCTAAGTTAGAGTAGTTTAATATTATTTTATTATCTATTTAGCAGAAAATCTAGTCCAGAAATATAGGTCCCAACTGCATTCTGCATTCATTCATATCATGGTAGCCTCTTGTTTTTAAAAAGATTAATTAATTTCAAAATGCTTTCATTTCAAAAGAGCGATGACTGTATCTCTGGAATAATTTTTTCTCTCTCTGGTAAATATTTATTCGAAGATATTATTAGGTAGTGATCCATTCTTTTAAGATTTGTATTTTGCCTAGTTCTTAAAAATGAATTTTTTAAAAATTTTAGAACTCCAAATATATATATATATATATATATATGAGAGACTATCATCCCAAGGAGAGTTATATCTGGATTATATCGATTTCAAGTGTTGTTTCACCTCCAAATCCACCACATACTTATTTTTGTAAATATATTATTTTGAATAAAAAATGTGATCTTCCAAACTATTTATGCATTCAATCAGAATTTTGATACCCACTGGGACCAAAATCATGCAAAACCGTGATGCCCAATTTCTTCCAGCTCATGACAAAATATCAGCATTGGTTATCATGAGCCACGTTCCATACAACATGTTTGAAAAACGTTTCCCAAACACCCCCTTCAAAGTGTATATATAGCTCTGTGTATATGGATTTCTGTTTTGAAGTCACTTATGGTTTTATTTTTCTACATAGTCTTGCATTTGATGAGTGGATTTCTTGTTTTACTTCTATTTTTGGACCAGCAGCACAAATCACTGACAAGGTGAATTAGAGCAGAGTTACTTTTCACTAGGATTCCATTCATTTCTTTCCCTTTCCTGTGTATATTTAGCAGTGCCTTTTTAGATGCTCTCTTTGCAAAAAGCCCACACACCACGGCTTCAATCTCTCAGGAATGGTTCTTTTGAATTGCGTGGGTAACACCCACCTATGATCATGCCTTGGAGGAGAGGAAAGAAAACAGGGCTTGCTCGTGCCTATGAATACTCCCACACGGCCTATTGACTGGGTGGCAGTTGTGAGTGTGAGCATGGTTCTCAGTAGCAAGCCTCCACAGTCAGAGCCATTTGACCCCACTGTCCAAATATCAATATCTTGATCAGTTAAATTGTTGTCCAATTTATTTCGCTGGGATGTAGCTGCTGTCTGGTGAATTTTGAAAATGCGGCTCTTCATTGGGAATGTTATACTTTCTCATTGTATTCTCATTTCTTCCTCTACCCTTTACTTCCTTTCTCTTAAGTATCTCTGTTTGTAAATGCTGTGGTAGTCCTAGTCATCTTGTTATTAATGTTAACTTATGCCAATTGGAAGTGTGCAAATACCAAAGATGAAACCTTTCTTACTTTGAAAGCATGTTTACCTCAATAGAAACTGCATAACTTAAGCAAAAATTCATTTCCAGTTAGAGACAGTTTTTCCAAGTGTTTCAGCTGGAATATGATGATGAGAATTTTGTAACTCTATTTTTCCATTAAATTAGACTTTCCGTTTTCCTTTATATATCTTTATCCCATATATCCATTTATTATCATGGATTATATTAAATTGTACCCAATCTGATAATCCCTTTTAAAATTTACCTTTCTTTCAATCCAATATCCATTTTCTGTGACAATATCACCATAAAGATCTTTTCAACACCCAATGAAAAGCATTTCATATTCCCCTTGCCAACAGGACATGGTGGGTGAAAATATATCAACAAAAGTGTTTGATGTAGAAATAAATATTTTGGACATGGAGAGCCAGAATAACACCTATGCACAACAATGGAAACAGAGGTATCGAGAGGTGAAAAGTTTCTATTTAATCTGCTGTTTATTTATTTATGATTACTGATATAGTAACATTGAAAATATTTAATAATGATAGCAGAGAAGAAAGCACACATCTCTGGATATATCAAACAACAATGTTTGTACACATTCAATTAATTTGATATTGGTCAAATATGTATTCATAAAAGAGATTTCTTTAATATTGGGAGGATCCCAGTAAATCACATGAAAGTGAGCCATGGAACAGAATCCCTTGTTGCATTTCAAAGACACTCTTGCCGAGTTTTTGATAATGACTGACCATTAAAAACGCAGATGGATATAGGATATATGGGACACCTGCATGTGGATATGACTTGGATTTTCTCCATTTGCACTTTTTGTACTTCATTTATTTTTCGGTATATTCATGTATGAATGCTATCCATCAAGAAATAAATAAATTAAGAGAAAGTGGGCTATGTGAGTAAAGAAAACGTTTTGGATTCACCTGGCTCCCTAAACTCTTCCTAATTTGTTTCCCTCCCATGTTGAAGACTAAGATCACCTGTACCAAAGGGTGGAGGGGTGGTACACTTGGCCTGATGGATTATGTCCTTCAATTTTAAGAGCCATCTCCTTCCTTTCAGATATCTACTGAAAAGGAGAGTTGCTATTTGAAAGATGATTCATCCTACAAGTAACTTTTCTCTCCTGGTTTGTTCTAGCAATTCTCCCAAGCCTCAGAAGAAGTTTTCAATTTGGGGGCTTTTGGTACACGGAGTTCTTTGGCCTTCTGTTTCTGTCTCTGAGGATTGCACTTATATTGTAAGAATAAGTTTGATTTTGTATAAATTAATTTCTAAAAATTTAGAATATACAGTAGCAGCAGTTATTTCTATTTGAACACCAAAAATATGATCTCCCTGCATTTGAGAACAACTCATAGAAATTGAGAAAATAAAAAATACTGTCAGGTAACAGAACTGGAGGATTCTAATCATATTTTAAAGATCTTTGAAGCCATGTAAATATATTTCCAGTGAATGATCAATTTAATTTTGGGAATATTTAAAAGGGAGGAAAGCCTGACAAGCAGTTGTTGAGTTCACATTTTTATTTTCTAATTTACAGTAGTTTAATATTATTTCATTAACTATTAAGAAGAAAATCTAATCCAGAAATATAAGTCCCAACTGCATTCTGCGGACATTTATATTATGATAGCCGCTTGTTTTTTAAAGAGTTTCAATGAGAAAAAGAATGCTTTCATTTCTAAAGAGTGATGACTGTATTCCTGTAATAGTTCTTTCTCTCTCCGATAAAGATTTATTCAGAGATCTTTTTACATAGTGATCCGTTCTTCAATATTTGAATTTTGCCTAGTTCTTAAAAAAAAAAAAAAAATTTTTTATTACAGCTACTCGAAATGTATATAGGAGAGACTATCATCCTAAGGTGAGTTATGTCTGGATTCCATTGATTTCAAGTCTTGTTTTTACCTCCTAACCACCACATTCATATATTTGTAAAAACATTTTTCAGAACAGAAAATGTTATCTTCCAAAATATTTATGTCTTCCGTCATCATTTAATATGACCTAAGTCCAAAATCACGCAAACTGTGGTGCCCAATTACTTCCACCTCATGACAAAATATCAGGAATGGTTACCATGAGCCCCGTACATACAATATGTTTGAAACACGTTTCCCATACTCCGCCTTTAATGTCTATCTATAACTCTGTTTATAAGGAGTGTCTGTTTTGAAGTCACTTATGATTTTATTTTCAATATAGTCTTGTTTTTGATGAGTTAATTTTTTCATTTAATTCTATTTTTGGAACAACAGCACAAACCACTGACAAGGAAAATTAGAGTAGAGTCACTTTTCACTAGGATTCCATTCATTTCCTTCCCTTTCCTGTCTATTATTTACCAGTGCATTTTTAGATCTTGTCTTTGCAAAGAGCCCACACTCCAAGGCTTCAAGCTCCGAGGAATGAGTCATTGGAATTGTGTGGGTAATACCCACCTTTGATCATGCCTTGCAGGAGAGGAAAGAATACAGGATGAGCCACGTTCCATACAATATATTCAAAACATGTTTCCCAAATGCCGCCGTCCTCGTGTAAGTGTAGCTTTGTGCGTATGGACTGTTTTGGAGTCACTTATGATGTTATTTTTCCACATATTCTTGCATTTGATGAGTGGATTTTTTGTTTTACTTCTATTTTTGTAACAGTAGCACAAATCACTGTCAAGGAGAATTAGAGCAGAGTTGCTTTTCACTGCGATTCCATTCATTTCCTTTCCTTTCTGGTCTATATTTAGCAGTACCTGTGTAGATGATGTCTTTGAAGAGAACCCACACTCCACGGCTTCAAGCTCCCAGGAATGATTCTTTGGAAATGTGTGTGTAACACCCACCTATGGTCATGCCTTGGAGGAGAGGAAAGAAGAC
The DNA here is from genome assembly GCA_026826555.1 of Tolypeutes matacus. NCBI lineage: Eukaryota > Metazoa > Chordata > Mammalia > Cingulata > Chlamyphoridae > Tolypeutes > Tolypeutes matacus. The sequence continues at coordinate 391,291 of JAKSZT010001078.1, read as the reverse complement.
AGGGTTTTCTAGTGGCTATGAAACCGCCTCCATGGCCAATTCACTGGGAGGCAGTTGAGAGGGTGGGTTTGATTCACACCTGCCAGCCTGCACAGTCAGAGCCATTTTGACCTCAAGGAGAAAATATCAATATAAGGATCCTTGAAATAGCAGTCCAATTTACTAAGCTGGGATGAAGCTGGTGTCTGGAGAATTTTTTAATGTTGGCTCTTAATTAAGAATGCAATACAATCACATTGTGTTCTCATTTCTCCTCTACCCTTTACTTCCCTTGATTTCAGTTTCACTGTTCGTAAATGCTGTGGTGGTCCTAGTCATCTTGTTATTAACGTTAACTAATGCTATTGGAAGTGTGCAAATACCAAAGATGAAACCTTTCTTATTTGAAAGTATGATTTCCTCAATAGACTCAGCACGACTTAAACAAAAATTCTTTTCCAGTTAGAGACAGTATTGTCCAAGAGTTTCAGCTGGAACATGAGGATGAGAATATTTTTCCATTGTATTTGAATTTTTATTTTCCTTTATATATCTTTATCCCATATATCCCTTTCTTATCATGGATTATATTAAATCATACCCAATCTGATAATCTCTTTAAAATTTACCTTTCTTTCAATCCAATATCCATTTTATATGACAATGTTACAATAAAGATCTTTTCAACACCTTATAAAAAGCTCTTCATATTCCCCTTGCCCACAGTACATGGTGGGTGAAAATATATCAATAAAAGTGTTTGATGAAGAAATAAATATTTGTGACATGGAGTGCCAGAATAACACTTATGCACAGGCATGGAACGAGAGGGATCAAGATGTAAAAAGTTTCTACTTAATCTGCTGTTTATTTCCTTATGATTACTGATATAGCAACACTGGAAATTTTTAATAATGATAGCAGAGAAGAAGGCACACCTCTCTAAATATATCAAACACCAGATATTGTACTCTTTCAATTAAATTCATATTGGACAATTATGAATACATAAAACAGATTTCTTTTAATATTTGTAGGATCCCAGTAAATCACATGAAAATGAGCCATGGATTTAAATTCCTTATTTTATTTCAATGATGCTCTTTCTGAGTTTTTGAAAATGACTGACAATTAAAGATCCAGATGGAGCTGGGATATATGGGACCCCTGCATGTGGTTATGCCTTATATTTTCTCCATTTTACATTTTGTAATTCATATATTTTTCTGTATATTCATGTTTGAATGCTCTACATCAGAAAAAAAAATAAGTTAAGAGGAAGTGGGCCATGTGAGTAAAAAAAAGTTTTGGATTCACATGGGTCTCTAAACAGTTCCTCCTTCGTAACCCTTCTTTGTCGGAGACTTTGATGACAAGTTCCTATGGATGGAGGGGTGGTACACTCTGTCTGATGGATTATGTCCTTCAATTTTAAGAACAATCCACCACCCCCTGATATCTAGTGAAAAGATGAGTTGCTCTTTGAAAGGTGATTCACCCTACAAGTGTGTTTTCTCTCCAGGTTAGTTCTAGCATTTCTACCAAGCCTCAGGAGAAGTTTTAAAGTTGGGGACTGTTCGTACATGGTGTTCTTTTGCCTTCTGTTTGTGTCTTTGTGGATTCCACTTACATTGTAAGAATAAGTTTGGTTTTGTATAAATTAATTTCTAAAAACGTAGAATATGCAAAAGCAGCAGTTATTTCTCTTTTTTTTCAATGATTTTATTTATTTATTCATTTATCCCCCCCTTGCTGCTTGTGTTCGCTGGGTCAGCCAACCACGCTGGGGCCTCCCATATGGGAAACGGGAGCCCTACTGATTGAGCCACAGATGCTTCCCAGTTATTTCTATATGAACACCAGCAACATGATCTCTGTGCACTCAAGAACAATTCATACATATTGAGAAAATAAAAAATACTCTTGTGTAAAAAAACATGGGGGATTCTGACCATATTGTAAAGATTTCTGAAGTCATGTAAATATATATCCAAAGAATGATCAATTTAAAATTGGCAATATTAAAAATGGAGGAAAGACTGACAAGCATTTGTTGTCTTCCCATTATTATTTTCTAAATTAGAGTAGTTTAATATTATTTTATCAACTATTAAGAAGAAAATCTAGTCCAGAAATATAGGTCCCAACTGCATTCTGTGAATTTTTTTCATGGTAGCCTCTTGTTTTTAAAGAGTTTAATTGAAAAAAAAAATGCATTCATTTCTGAAGAGTGATGACTGTATCCCTGGATTAATATTTTCTCTCTCTGGTAAAGATTTATTAAAAATATTATTAGATAGTGATGACTTCTTTCAAGATTTGTAATTTGCCTAGTTCTTAAAAAAAATGATTTTTAAAAAAATTTTAGATACCCCAAATATATATATATCAGAGACTATCATCACAAGGTGAGTTATATCTGGATTCCATTGATGTCAAGTCTTGTTTTCCCCTCCAACACACCACAAACTTAGTTTGTAAATACATTATTCTGAACAGAAAATGTCATCTTCCAAAATATTTATGCATTCGGTCAGAATTTTAATACCACCTAAGTCCAAAATCACACAAAACCATGGTGACCAATTTCCTCAAGCTTCTGACAAAGAATCAGCAATTGTTACCATGAGCCACAGTCCAAACAATATGTTTGAAACTCATTTCCCAAACGCCGCCTACAATGTGTATCTTTAGCTCTGTGTATATGGAGTGTGTATTTTGAAGTGACTTATGGTTTCAGTTTTCTACATAGCCTTGGCATTCATGATTTTTTGTTTTAGTTCTATTTTTGGACCAGCAGCATAAAATCACTGACAAGGAGAATTATAGCAGAGTTACATTTCACTAGGAAACCATTCATTTCCTTCCCTTTCCTGTCTTATATTTAGCACTGACTTTTTAGATGCTCTCTTTGCAATGAGCCCACAATACACGGCTTCAAGCTCCCAGGAATGAGTGTTTGGAATTGTGTGGGTAACACCCTCATATGGTCATGCCTTGGAGGAGAGGAAAGAATACAGGGCTTGCTAGTGGCCATGAAACCAGCCCCATGACCAATTCACTGGGTGGCAATTGAGAGGGTGAACATGGTTCTCAACAGCCAGTCTCCACAGTCAGAAACATTTTGAGCCCAGGGTGAAAATATCAATATCATGATCCTTGAAAAGGTAGTCCAATTTACTAAGCTGGGATGTAGCTGTGTCTGATGAATTTTGATACGGTTGGCTCTTCACTGAGAATTCAATACTTTCTCATTGTATTCTCATTTCTTCCTCTAACCTATACTTACTTTGTTCTCAGTATCCCTGTTTGTAAATGTTGTGGTGTTCCTAGTCATCTTGTTAATAGCATTAATTAATGCTATTGGAAGTGTGTAAATAACAAAGATGAAACCTTTCTTAATTTGAAAGCATGATTACCTGCACTACTTAAACAAAAATTCATTTCCAGGTAGAGACTGTTTTGTCCAAGAGTTTCACCTGGAATATGATGATGAGAATTTTGTTACTCTATTTTTCCATTATATTAGACTTTTATTTTCCTTTATATATCTTTGTCGCATATATCCATTTCTTATCATGGATTATTTTGCATCGTATCCAATCTGATAATCCCTTTTAAAACTTACCTCTCTTTAATACCAATATCCATTTTATGTGACAATGTTACCATAAAGATCCTTTCAACAACTGACAAATAGCTCTTCATATTCCCCTTGCACACAGGACATGGTCGGTGAAAATATATCCATAAAAGTGTTTGATGAAAAAATAAATATTTGTGACATGGAGAGCCAGAATAACACCAATGCACAGCCATTGAAAGAGAGGGATCAAGAGGAGAAAAGTTTCTACTTACTCTGCTGTTTAATTCTTTATGATTACTGATATGGGAACACAGAAAATATTTAATAATGGTAGCAGAGAAGAAAGCACACCTCTCTGGATATATCAAACACCAGAGATTGTACACTTTCAATTAATTTCATATTGGACAAATATATATTCATAAAACAGATTTCTTTTAATATTGTGAGGATCCCGGTAAATCACATGAAAGTGCATCATGGATCAAAATTCCTTGTTGTATTTCAATGATGTTCTTGCTGAGTTTTTGAAAATGACTGACAAAGATTCAAACGGAGCTGTGATAAATGAGACTCCTGCATGTGGATATGCCATGTATTTTCTACATTTGCACCTTTTTACTTCATTTATTTTTTGGTACATTCATGTATGAATGCTATCCATCAAAAATAAATAAATTTGAAACTAATACAAATACCCAGGGCATGTAACTGTGGAACTTGACATTCCATGGGTCGGGAGAGGGTGGTATCATGGGCCCTGGGGGGCTGGAGGGAAGGGAACAGTCAAGATCTAATGGGGTGTTTGGTGGTCATGGGGAAGGTTTTTCATTACCTTGCAGTAATGGACACAGGTCATGGTAAATATCTTCAAAATTATTAAACTGTATCATCTAAATAGTAAACTATACTGTAAATCATTGACAATGTTTACTTGCTCTATTTTGGTATCTGTATAACAGTTATAACAATGCTAACATCTAAAAAAGGGGGGGGGTTAATATGGGGTGGGGAAAGGGTGTGGTTTGGTATCTGGGAGTCACCGGCACTCCGTGTGTGACATTGCTGTGACCTAAAACTTCTTTGAATATTAAATGAAAAATTGGGAGACAATGGGGATTGAGAGGGGGAAGGTGTGATGGTACACCAGACATCTGATAACATAGTGATAAAAGGAAGGAAAGAAAAGAAAAGAGAATGGAAAAAAAAAATATATATATATATATATATATTTTTAAAGGCAATACCTTTGCTTTTTTGCCCATTTTTTGAATGTCCCAATCTGTTAATTATATTTTATTTTGTTCTGTTTTTTTTGATTATTTGTTTTTCTTCCTTCTCTTTCCTTCCCCCCCCCCTGAGTTTCCTTATGTTTGTCTCTTGCATGTAAGCTTATCAGACTTGTTTCTTTTACATAGTAAGTGTATTTGATTATTTTATGGACTACATGTTCATGAAGAATTTGGATCACAGAAGGGTTACAATGGGTACTGCAGGGGATTATTGGTTTGGGGTGTCTGGGAGGCGGTTTTCATGGGAATTAGTTCATCCAAATATACATGAAAGATATACAAAATCGTTCAAAAGATCAAAAGATGGGGCATGGTCACGATGGGTGGACAATCACACAATAAATGAGGGAATCTGAATTCCTAGCCTGGAGAGCTCTGCCACAGTCTCCAAGGGAGCAGCAATAGTCCTCTGAGTGCCAGGACAGTGTCTGTCAAAAGAGGATGACCCACTGATGTGTTCTTTTTATTGATGACTCCCCTTGTGAGTCTTTGCTCTTGTAACTGAGACTTAGCCTGCAGTTGTGGGGTGCCTAAGGGTTGCCAACTGAGAGTCTCCTTGTTGCTCAAATGTGGCCTGTCTCTAAGCCAAACTCAGCATATGATTGCATTAACTTCCCCCCCAACGTGGGACATGACTCCCGGGGATGAGCCTCCCTGGCAATGAGGTATTAATACCAAGTGCCAACTGGCAACACAACTGGAAAAAGACCTTGAATTAAAGGGGGAAAATGTAAAGACAAATAAGTTTAAGTGTCTAAGAGACTTCAAAGAGAGTCGGGAGGTCATCCCAGAGGTAACTCTTACGCACACCTCAGTAGGAGCCCATAGAACATCTAAGTGCCTATCACCCCCCACAGAGGGGCTCCTGAGAGCTCTGGAGACACCCAGGTCCTATATAAGTGGGGATAGCCCCAGAGACTAATGCCTTATCAGTGGGCTTTATTTTGGAATCTGTGCTCCTGAGAGTGACAGAATTGAACTCAAATACGTCCTCCCTGCACATGGTTCATCAGTTCCTTCTATTCAAACCTATATGTGATGCAGAAGTTTTTAGGTATACTTCCAGAGACTGGAGCGTCTGGCCTACCTTATGTGCCAGGTGTGCATGGAATCTAGGTGGAGCTGCAACTCCTACCCTACAGCTCAATGGACTCATCCAAGTCACCTGGCAAGGAGACAATGATGGGCAAAGGCCATCCCAGGGAATGGAGAGGGCCTGCACCTGCAGGCAGGATACTCCCACCCACCATATCCATGGGATATAAGCCCTCTCTCACTTGGAGGTGGAGTGGCCATCACCATCCCAGTCCCCTCAGGATTAGGGGAAGAACTATGGAGTAGAGTGGACTTTATGGTTCACATATGGTGATTCTAGCAATGGAAGAAATTATAACATTGAGGTGGAGACAGTGGCCACTTGACACTTTTGGGGCAGGGAGGGGACGAGCAGTTGAAATACAGGTGCTTCTTTGGGATTTGGAGGTTGTCCTGAGTACCATTGTAGCAATGGATGTAGGCCATTTTAAATCAGCACACACCACTCAGAAATGTGTGGGAGAGAGTGTGGTCTACAGTGTGAACTCTGGTCTATGTTTGGTGGCAAGGCCCCAGGATGTGTAAGTCCATTGAGGGTCGTGGGTGACACTTGTGGGAGATGTTTGTGTGGGATGTGGTGGGAGGTGGGCAACATGGGAATCCCAGTGGGTTCTGTGTAATATTTTGGGTAATCTAAGCACCTCTTAAAATATATTTATATATATATATAAATAACATTTTTGTAAGCAAATGCACATATATGCATATATATTTATAGATCATTTTGCAAATGTTTGTATGTATAGTGAAAATTTTAATTTTTACCCACAATAAAATAAATAAATAAATAAATAAATTAATTAATTAATTAATTATTTAAGAGAAAGCAGGCCATGTGATTAAAGAAAAAGTTTTGGATTCACCTGGCTCTCTTAACTCTTCCTCATTTGTTGTCTCCCATGTTGGAGACTATAACCACCTGTGCCCAATTGTGGATGGGTGGTACACTGTGCCTGATGGATTATGTCCTTCAATTTTAAGAACCATCCCCCAATCCTTGATATCTAGTGAAAATATGCATTGCTCTTTGAAAGGTGATTCAACCGAAAGTGTGTTTTCTCTCCTGGTTAGAACTAGCAGTTCTCCCAAGCCTCAGGAGAAGTTTTCAAGTTGGGGACTGTTGGTACACGGAGTTGGTTTGCCTTCTGTTTTTCTCTATGTGTATTCCACTTATTTTGTAAGAATGAGTTTGATATTGTTTAATTTCTAAAAATTTGGAATATGCAATAGCAGCACATATTTCTATTTGAAAACTAGCATTATGTTTCCCTGTACTCAAGAACAAATCATATATATCGATAAAATAAAAAATACTGTTGTGTAACACAACCTGGGGGATTCTAACCATATTGTAAAGATTTCTGAAGTCATGTAAATATATTTCCAGTGAATGATCAATAAAATTTTGGGAATATTAAAAAGGTAGGAAAGCCTGACAAGCAGGTGTTGACTTCACATTTTTATTTTCTCATTTAGAGTAGTTTAATATTATTTTATTAACTATTAAGAAGAAAATCTAATCCAGAAATATAAGTCCCAAGTGCTTTCTGCGGACATTCATATTATGGTAGCCTCTTGTTTTTAAAGAGTTTAATTGAAAAAAAAAATGCTTTCATTTCTAAAGAGTGATGACTCTGGAATAATTATTTCTCTCTCCAATAAAGATTTATTCAGAGATTTTTTCACATAGTGATACGTTCTGCAATATTTGTATTTTGCCTAGTTCTTTAAAAAAATATATATTTTTTCATTTTAGATACTCGAAGTGTATATAGGAGAGACTATCATTCCAAGGTGAGTTATATCTTGATTCCATTGATTTCAAGTCTTGTTTTTACCTCCTACCAACCAGATCCATATATTTGTAAAAACATTTTTCTGAACAAAAAATGTTATCTTCCAAAATATTTATGCCTTCCGTCAGAATTTTGATATGACCTAAGTCCAAAATCATGCAAACGGTGGTGCCCAATTTCTTCCAGCTCATGACAAAATATCAGGAATGGTTACAATGAGCCACGTGCATACAATATGTTTGAAACACGTTTCCCATACTACGCTTTCAACGTGTATAAGTAGGGTGTATAAGTGTGTATAACTCTGTGTATAAGGAGTGTCTGTTTTGAAGTCACATATGATTTTATTTTCCACATATTCTTGTTTTTGATGAGTGAATTCTTTGGTTTAATTCTATTTTTGGAACAACAGCACAAATCACTGACGAGGAAAATTAGAGCAGAGTTACTTTTCACTAGGATTCCATTCATTTCCTTCTATTTCATATCTATAATTAACAGTGTCTTTTTAGATTCTGTCTTTGCAAAGAGCCCACACTCCACGACTTCAAGCTCCCAGGAATGATTGCTTGGACTAGTGTGGGTAAAACCCAGCTATGATCATGCCTTGAGGAGAGAAAAGAAGGCAGGATTTGTTAGTGGCTATTAAACTGCCTTCACAGCCATTTCACTGGGTGTCAATGAGAGGGTGAACTTGATTCTCCCTTGCCAGCCTACAGTGGTCTGAGCAATTTTGACCCCAGGGTGAAAATAACAATACCAGGACACTTGAAAAGACTGTCCAATTTACTACACTGTGATGTACTTGCTGTCTGTTGAATTTTTATAATGTTCGCTCTCCATTGCGAATGCAATACAATCTCATTGTATTCTCATTTCTTTCTCTACCCTTTACTTCTTATGTTTTCATGATCCCTGTTTGTAAAGGCTGTGGTGGTCTTAGTCATCTTGTTATTAATTTTAATTTATGCCAATTCAAAGTGTGCAAATACCAATGATGAAACCTTTCTTATCTTGAAGGCATGATTACCTCAATAGACAAGGCACGACTTAAACAAAAATTCATTTCCAATTAGAGACAGTTTTATCGAAGTGTTTCAGCTGGAATATGAAGATGAGATTTTTTACACTATTATTTCCAGTATATTTGAGTTTTTATTTTCCTTTCTATATCTTTGTCCCATATATCCCTTTCTTATCATGGATAATATTAAATCGAACCCAGTCTGATAATACCTTTTAAAATTTACCTTTCTTTCAATCCAATGTCGATTTTATGTGACAATGTTACATTAAAGATCTTTCAACTCCTGAGAAAATCTCTTCATATTCCCATTGCCCACAGGATATGGTGGGTGAAAATATATCAATAAAAGTGTTTGATGAAGAAATAAATATTTGTGACATGGAGAGCCAGAATAACACCTATGCACAGCTATGGAAAGGGAGGGATCTAGAGGAGAAAAGGTTTGACTTAAGCTGCTGTTTATTTCTTTATGATTTCTGATATAGCAACACTGAAAATGTTTAAAAATGGTAGCAGAGAAGAAAGCAAACCTCTCTGGATATATCAAAAACCAGACATTGGACAGTTTCAATTAATTTGATATTGGTCAAATATGTATCCAGAAAACAGATTTCCTTTAATATTGGGAGGATCCTAGTAAATCACATGAAAGTGAGCCATGGATCACGATTCCTTGTTGTATTTCAATGATGCTCTTGCCGATTTTTTGTAAATGACTGACAATTAAAGATCCAGATGGAGCTGTGATATATAGGAACCCTGCATGTGGTTATGCCTTGTATTTTCTCCATTTGGACCTTTGGCACTTTGTTTAATTTTCGGTATATTCATGTATCAATGCTATCCATCACTGAAAAATAAATTAATAGAAAGAGGGCCATGCGAGTAAAGAAAAAGTTTTGGACTCACCTGGCTCTGTAAACTGATCCTCCTTGGTTAGCCTCTCATGTTGGAGACTATGATTACCTGTGCCAAGGGTTGGAGGGGTGGAACACTCTGCCTGAAGGATTGTATCCTTCAATTTTAAGAACCACCCCCCCTCCCCGCAGATATCTAGTGGAAAGGAGAGTTGCTCTTTGTAAGATGATTCATCCTACAGGTGTTTTTTCTGTTCTCATCCATTCTAGCAGTTCTCTTAATCCTCAGCAGAAATTTTGAGATTGGGGTCTGTTTGAACATGGAGTTCTTTTGCTTTCTGATTGTGTCTCCGTGGATTCCACTTATATTGTAAGAATAAGTTTAATTTTGTATATATTAATTTATTAAAATGTCGAATATGCAAAAGCAGCAGTTATTTCTATATGAACACCAGCAACATCATCTCTCTGCACTTGAGAACAATTCTATGTATTGAGAAAATAAAAAAAAAGTCGTGTAACAAAACCAGGGGTTTTCTAATCATATTGTAAAGATTTCTGAAGTCATGTAAATATACATCGAATGAATGATCAATTTAAAATTCGGAATATTAAAAACGGAGGAAAACCTGACAAGCATTTGTTGACTTCCCATTTTTATTTTCTAAGTTAGAGAAGTTTAATATTATTTTATTAACTAATAAGCAGAAAATCTAGTCCAGAAATAAAGGTCACAAATGAATTCTGTTAATAAAGGTCACAAATGAATTCTGTGTTCATTCATATCATGGTAGCCAATTGTTTTGTATTGTTTTGTTTTGTTTAATTTTTTATTTATTTTTATTGTGGGTAAAAATCAAAATTCTCACAATACATATAAATATTTGCAAAATGATATATAAATATATGTGCATATATGTGTATTTGCTTACAAAAATGTTATTTATATATATATATATACATATATTTTAAGAGGTGCTTAGATTACCCAAAATATTACACGGAACTCACTGGGAAGGACTGTGGTATGGTTTAGCCAATTGTTTTTAAAGAGTTTATTTAAAAAAAATATACTTTCATTTCCAAAGAGCAATGACTGCATCTCTGGAATAAATTTTCCTCTCTCCAGGAAAGATTTATTTGAAGATTTTATTAGATATTTATGACTTCTTTCAAGATATGTACTTCATCTAGCTCTTAACACTGATTTTTTTTTAAATTTAGACACTCTAAATATATATATGAGTGACTATCATCCCAAGGTGAGTTTTATCTGGATTCCATGGATTTCAAGTCTTGTTTTCACCTCCAACACACCGCATTCTAATATTTGTAAATACATTATTTTGAACGGAAAATGTGATTTTCCACAATATTGATGCATTCTGTCAGAATTTTGATACCACCTAAGACCAAATCACGCAAAATCGTGGTGCCCAATTTCTTCAAACTCATGACAAAACATCAGGAATGGTTATCATTGGCCATGTTCCATACAATATGTTTGATACACATTTCCCAAATGCCAACTTCAATGTGCATCTATAGCTCTGTGTATATGGAGTGCCTGTTTTGAAGTCACTAATGGTTGTATTTTTCCACAGAATCCTGCATTTGATCAGTGGATTTTTTTGTTTCACTTCTTTTTTTGGACCAGCAGCAGAAATCACTGACAAGGAGAATTAGAGCAGAAGTACTTTTCACTAGGATTCCATTCATTTCCTTCCCTTTCTGGCCTATATTTTGCAGGTCCCTTTAAGATGCTGTCTTTGAAAAAGCCCACACTCCATGGCTTCAAGCTCCCAGGAATGATTGTTTGGAAATGTGTGTGTAACACCCACCTATGATAAAGCCTTGGAGGAGAGGAAAGAAAACAGTGCTTGCTAGTGGCTATGAAACCAGCCCCATGGCCAATTAACTGGGCGGCAGTTGAGAGGGTGAACATGGTTCTCAATAGCCAGCCTCCACAGTCAGAGACATTTTTACCCCAGGGTGAACATATCAATATCTTGATCCTTGAAATGGCTGTCCAATTTACTAAGCAGGGATGAAGCTGGTGTCTGGTGAATTTTGATAATGTTGGCTCTTCTTTGAGAAGACAATACTTTCTCAATTTATTCTCATTTCTTCCTCTACCCTTTACTTCCGTTGTTTTCAGGATCCCTGTTTGTAAATGCTGTGGTGATCCTAGTCATCTTGTTATTAACGTTAATTAATTCTTTTGGAAGTGTGCAAATAACAAAGATGAAACCTTTCTTTCTTTGAAAGCATGATTACACCAATAGACACTGCACTTCTTAAACAAAAATTCATTTCCAGTTAGAGATTGTTTTGTCCAGGAGTTTCAACTGGAATATGATGATGAGAATTTTGTTACTCTATTTTTCCATTTTATTAGACATTTTATTTTCATTTATATATCTGTTTCCCATATGTCTGTTTCTTAACCTGGATTATATTAAATCATACCCTAACTGATAATCCCGTTTAATATTAACTTTCATTCAATCCAATATCCATTTTATGTGACAATGTGACACTAAAGATCTTTTCAACATTTGACAAAAAGCTCTTCATATTCCCCTTGTCCATGGGACATATTGGGTGAAAATATAGCAATAAAAGTGATTGATGAAGAAATAAATATTTGTGACAAGAAGAGCCAGAATAACAACTATGACCAGCCATAGAAAGAGAGGGATCAAAAGGTGAAAATTTTCTACTTAATCTGCTGTTTATTCCTTTATGATTACTGATATAGCAGCACAGAAAATGTTTAATAATGATAGCAGAGAAGAAAGCACACCTCTCTGATTATATCAAACCCCAGAGTTAGTACAGTTTCAATTAATTTCATATTGGACAAATATGTATTGATAAAACAGGTTTCATTTAATATTGGGTGTATCCCAGTATATCACACGAATGTGAGCCATGGATCACAATTCCATGTTGTATTTAAATGATGCCCTTGCCAAGTTTTTGAAAATGACTGAAAATAAAGACCCAGATGGAGCTGTGATATTTTGGACCCCTGCATGTGGTTATGCTTTATATTTTCTCGGTTTGCACCTTTTGTACTTCATTTATTTTTCGGTATATTCATGTATGAATGCTATCCATCAAAAAAATAAATTAAGAGAAAGAGAGCCATGTGAGTAAAGAAAAAGTTCTGGATTCACCTGGCTCTCTAAACTGTTCCTCCTTTCTAACCCTTCCATGTTGGAGACTATGATCACATGTGCCAAGGGATGGAGGGATGGTACACAATGCCTGATGGATTATATCATTCAATTTTTTTTTTTTTTTTTACTGGGAGGTCCCGGGGATAGAACCCAGGTCCCTCCATATGGGAGATGGACGCCCAGCCATTTGAGCCACATCCGTCCCCCTATGTCATTCAATTTTAAGAACCATCCCCCACCCCACGATATCTAGTGAAAAGATGAGTTGCTCTTTGAAAGGTGATTCATCCTACATGGTGGGTTTCTCTCCTGGTTAGTTCTAGCAGTTCTCCCAAGCCTCAGGAGAATTTTTCAAATTCGGGACTGTTGTTACAAGGAGTTCTTTTGCCTTCTGTTTGTGTCTCTGTGGATTCCACCTATATTGTAAGAATAAGTGTGATTTTGTATAAATTAATTTCTAAAAATTTAGAATATGGAATAGCAACCGTTATTTCTATTTGAACACCAGCATTATGATCTCTCTGCTCTTGAGAACAACTCATAGATATCAGCTAACAAAATCCAGGGAATTCTAACCCTCTTGTAAAGATTTACTGAGGGATGTAAATAAATATCCACTGACAGGTCAATATAAAACTGGGAATATTAAAATGGAGGAAAGCCTAACAGGCATTTGTTCTCTTCCCATTTTTATTTTTTAGGAGTAGTTTAATATTATTTTATTAACTATTAAGAAGATAATCTAGTCCAGAAGTATAGGTCCCAACCGCATTCTGCATTCATTCATATCATGGTAGCCTCTTGTTTTTAAAGAGTTTAATTTAAAAAAATGCTTTCATATTCAAAAAGTGATGAATGTATCTCTGGAATAATTTTTTACTCTCCAGTAAAGACTTAGTCCAAGATATTAATATATATTTATCCCTTCTTTGAAGATTTGTATTTTGCCTAGTTCTTAAAAAAGTTTTTTTTTAAAATTTAGATACTCCCAATAGATATATATATCAGAGACTATCATCCCAAGGTGATTTATATCTGGATTCCATTGATGTCAAGTCTTGTTTTCACCTCCAACCCACCACATTCTTATTTTTGTAAATACATTATTCTGAACAGAAAATGTGATCTTCCAAAATATTTATGCATTCGGTCAGAATTTTCATATGAACTAAGGCCAAAATCATGCAAAAGCGTGGTGCCCAATTTCTTCCAGCTCATGACAAACATCAGGAATGTTTTCAATGAGCCACTTTCCATACAATATGTTTGAAACATCTTTCCCAAACACGACCTTCACAGTGTGTCTATAGCTCTGTGATAAAGTGTCTGTTTTGAAGGCACTTATGGTTTTACTTTTCCACGTAGTCTTGCATTTAATGGGTGGATTTTTTGTTTTACTTCTATTTTTGGACCAGCAGCACTCATCACTGACAAGTAGAATTAGAGCAGAGTTATTTTTCACTAGGATTCAATTCATTTCATTCCCTATACTTTCTATATTTAGCAGTAACTTTTTAGATGCTTTCTTGGCAAAGAGCCCACACTCCACGTCTTTACCTCCCAAGAATGATTGTTAGGGGTTGTGTGTGTAACCCTCCCCTATGATCATGCCTTGGAGGATAGGAAAGAAGACAGGGCTTGTTAGTTGCTATGAAATCACCCCCAAAGCCAATTTCTGGGCTGCAGTCTAGAGGGTGAGCATAGTTCTCAATAGCCAGCCTCCACAGTCAGATCGTTTTTGTCCTGAGAGTGAAAATATAAATATCATGATCCTTGAAATGGTTGTCCAATTTAATAACTTGTGACATCGCTGGTGTCTGGTGAATTTTGATAAATTTTGCTCTTTATTGAGAATGCAATACATTCTCATTTCTTCCTCTACACTTTACTTACTTTGTTTTCATTATCCATGTTAGTTAATGCTGTGGTGTTCATAGTCATCTTGTTATTAACATTAATTAATGGTATTGGAAGTGTGCAAATACCAAAAATGAAACATTTCTTATTTTGAAAGCATGATTACCACAATAGACTCTTCACTACTTAAACAAAAATTCCTTTCCAGTTAGAAACTGATTTGTCCAAGAGTTTCAGGTGGATTATAATGATGAGAATTTTGTTAGTCTATTTTTCCATTATATTAGACTTTTTATTTTAATTTATATATCTTTGTCCCATGTGTCCATTTCTTATCATGGATTATATTAAATCATAGGCAATCTGATAATCCCTTTTAAAATTTACCTTTTGTTAATCCAATATCCATTTTATATGACAATGTGACAATAAAGATCTTTTCAATATCTGACAAAAAACTCTTAATATTCCCGTTGCCCACAGGACATGGTGGGTGAAAATATAGCAATAAAAGTGATTGATTAAGAAATAAATATTTGTGAAAAGAAGAGCCAGAATAAAACCTATGAGTAGCCATGGAAAGAGAGGCATTGAGAGGTGAAAAGTTTCTACTTAATCTGCTGTTTATTTCCTTATGATTACTGATATAGCAACACTGCAAATGTTATAATGATAACAGAGAAGAAAGGACACCTCTCTGAATATATCAAACACCAGAGATTGTACACTTTCAATTAATTTTATTTTGGACAAATATGTATCCATAAAACAGATTTCTTTTAGTATTGGGAGGATCCCAGTAAACGTCATGAAAGTGAGCCATGGATCACAATTCCTTTTTGTATTTCAATTATGCTCTTGCCGAATTTTTGAAACTGAAGGACAATTAAAGATCCAGATGGAGCTGTGATATATGGGACCCTGCATATGGTTATGCCTTATATTTACTCCTTTTGCACATTTTGCACTTCAAATATTTCTCGGTTTATTTATGTATGAATGCTATCCATCAAAAAAAATAACTTAAGAGAAAGAGAGCCATGTGAGAAAAGAAAAAGTTTTGGATTCAACTGGCTCTCTAAATTGTTCCTCCTTCCTATAGCTTCCATGTTGGAGACAATGATCACATGAGACTAGGGATGGAAGGGTGGTACAGACTGCCTGATGGATTATGTCCTTCAATTTTAAGAACCATCCCCACCCCCTGATATCTAGTGAAAAATGAGTTGCTCTTTGAAAGTTGATTCATCCTACAAGTGTGTTTTCTCTCCTGGTTAGTTCTAGCAGTTCTCCCAAGCCTCAGGAGGGTGTTACAAGTTGGGGACAGTTGTTCTTTTGATTTCTGTTTGTGTCTCTGTGGATTCCACTTATTTTGTAAGAATAAGTTTGATTTTGTTTAAATAAATTTCTAAAAATTTAGAATATGCAATAGCAGCAGTTATTTCTATATGAAAACCAGCATCGTGATCTCCCTGCACTCGAGAACAACTCATAGATATCGAGAAAATGAAAAATACTGTCGTGTATCAAATCCCGGCGGATTCTAACCATATTGTAAAGATTTCTGAAGTCATCTAAATATATATCCAATGAATGATCATTTTAAAACTGGGAATAATGAAAAGAGAGGAAAGCCTGACAAGCATTTGTTGTCTTCCCATTTTTACATTCTCTGTAAGAGCAGTTTGATATATTTTTTATTAACTCTTAAGCAGAAAATCTAATCCAGAAATATAGGTTCCCACTGCATTGTGTGTTCATTCATATCATGGTAGCCCCTTGTTTTTAAAGAGATTAATTTTTTTAAAATGCTTTAATTTCCAAAAAGTGAAGACTGTATCTCTGGAATAATTTTTTCTGTCTCTGTTAAAGATTTATTCAAAGATATTATTAGAGAGTGATCCATTCTTTCAAGATTTGTATATGGCCTAGTTCTCAAAAATGATTTTTAAATTTAAATACTCCAAATATATCTATATGAGAGACTATCATCCCAAGGTGAGTTATATCTCGATTCTATTGACTTCAAGTCTTGTTTTCACCTCCAACCCACTACATTCTTATTCTTGTCAATACATTCTTCTGAACAAAAACTGTGATCTTCCCAATTATTTATGCATTTGGTCAGTATTTTGATACCTCCTGAGTCCAAGATCACGCAAAACCGTGGTGTCCAATTTCTTCCAGCTCATGACAAAATATCAGCAATGGTCACCATGAGCCATGTCCCATTCAATATGTTTGAAACTCATTTCCCAAACGCCAACTTCAACATGTATCTATAGCTCTGTGTATAAGGAGTGTCTGTTTTGAATTCACATATGGTTTCATTTTTCTACATAGTCTTACATTTGATGAGTGGATTTTTTGTTTTACTTCTATTTTTGGACCAGCAGCAGAAATCACACACAGGAAGAATTAGAGTAGAATTAGTTTTCACTAGGATTGCATTCATTTCCTTCCCTTCCCTGTCTATATTTAGCAGTGCATATTTAGATGCTGTCTTTGCAAAAAGCCCTCACTCCATGGCTTCAAACTCCCTGGAATGATTTGTGGAATTGTGTGGATAACACCCACCTATATTCATGCCTTTGAGGAAAGGAGAGAAGACAGGTCTTGCTAATGGCTATGAAACCACCCCCACAGCCAATTTCTGGGTTGCAGTTGAGAGGGTGAGCAGGGTTCTCAATAGCCAGCCACCATAGTCAGAGCCGTTTGGATCCCAAGGAGAAAATATCAATATCAGGACCCTTGAAAAGGCTGTCCAATTTATTAAGCTGGGATGTAGTTGGTGTCTGGTGAATTTTTATAATGTTGGATCTTCATTGAGAATGCAATTCTATCTCATTGTATTCTCATTTCTTTCTCTACCATTTACTTCCTTTTCAGGATCCCAGGTTGGAAATGCTGTGGTGGTCCTAGTCATCTTGTTATTAACGTCAATTTATGCCAATTGGAAGTGTGGAAATATGAAAGATGAAATATTTCTTACTTTGAAAGCATGATTACCTCAATAGGCTCTGTATGATTTAAACAAAAATTCATTTCCAATTACAAAGAGTTTAGTCCAAGTGTTTCAGCTAGAATATGAGGATGAGAATTTTTTTGCAGTATTTATCCATTTTATCTAAATTTTTATTTTCCTTTATATATCTTTATCCCATATATCCATTTCTTATCATCGATTATATTAAATCATACCCAATCTGATAATCCCTTTTAAAATTTCCTTTCTTTCAATCCAATATCCATTTTATGTGACAATGTGACAATAAAGATCGTTTAAACACCTGATAAAAAGCTCTTCATATTCCCCTTGCCCACAGGACATTTTGGGTGAAAATATATCAACAAAAGTATTTGATGAAGAAGTAAATATTTGTAAAAATTGAGGGACAAAATAATACCTTTGCACAGCCATGGAAAGAGAGGGATCAAGAGGTGAAAAGTTTCTACCTAATGAGCTTTTTATTTCTTTATGATTACTGATAAGGGAACACAAAAAATGTTTGATAATGATAGCAGAGAGGTAAGCACACCTCTCTGAATATATCAAACTCCAGAGATTCTACACATTCAATTAATTTCATATTGGACAAATATATATCCATAAAACTGATTTCTTTTAATATTGTGAGGATCCTGGTAAACCACACAAAACTGCGCCATGGATCACAATTCCTTGCTGTATTTTAATGATGCTCTTGCTGAGTTTTTGAAAATAACTGACAATTAAAGATCCAGATGGAGCTGTGATATATGGGACTCCTGCATGTGGATATGGCTAGTATTTTCTTCTTTTGCACCTTTTGTACTTCATTTATTTTTCGGTATATTCAGGTATGAATGCTCTCCATCAAAAATAAATAAATTAAGAGAAAGCGGGCCATGTGAGTAAAGAAAAAGTTTTGGATTGACTTGGCTCCCTAAACTCTTCCCCCTTGGTTTCCCTCCCATGTTGGAGACTATGATCATACGTGCCCAGGGATGGAAGGGTGGTGCACTTTGCCTGATAGATTATGTCCTTCAATTTTAAGAACCATCCCCCATCCCTTGAAATCTAGTGAAAAGATGAATTGCTCTTTGAAACGTGATTCATCCAACAAGGGTGTTTTCTCTCTTGGTTAGACCTACCAGTTATCCTAAACCTCAGGAAAAATTTTCAAGTGGGGACTGTTGATACACGAAGTAATTTTGACTTCTGTTTGTCTCTCTGTGGATTCCACATATATTGTAAGAATAAGTTTGATTTTGTATAAATTATTTTCTTAAAATTTGGAATATGTAATAGCATCAGTTATTTCTATTTGAACACCAGCCTTCTGAACTCCCTTCGCTAGAAAACAACTCATAGAAATCTAGAAAATAAAAAATACTGTCGGGTAAGAAAGCCTGGGGTATTCTAACCATATGGTAAATATTTCTGAAGTCATGTAAATATATTTCCAGTGAATGATCAATTTAATATTGTGAATATTATAAAGGGAGGAAATCCTGACAGGCAGTTGTTGACCTCAAATTTTTATTTTCTAAGTAAGAGTAGTTTAATATTATTTTATTAACTCTTAAGAAGAAAATCTATTCCAGAAATATAGGTACCACCTGCATTCTGCGTTATTTCATATGATGGTAGACTCTTGATTTTAAAGAGTTTAATTATTAAAAAAAAAAAAAAAAAGGCTTTCATTTCCATAGAACGATGAATGTATCTCTGGAATAATTTTTTCTCTCTCTGGTAAAGATTTGTTTGAAGATATTAATAGACAGTGATCCCTTCCATCAAGATTTTTATTTTGCCTAGTTCTTAAAAATGATTTTTTTATATATTAGATACTCCAAATATATATAAAAGAGACTATCATTCCAACGTGAGTTATATCTGAAATCCATTGATTTCAAGTCTTGTTTTCACCTCCAACACACCACATTCTTATTTTTGTATATGCATTATAATGAACAGAAAATGTGATCTTCCAAACTATTTATGCATTCTGTCAGAATTTTGATACAACCTAAATCCAAAATCATGCAAACTGTGGTGCCTAATTTCTTACAGCTCATGACAAAATATCATGAATGGTTACCATGAGCCAAGCGCATTCAATATGTTTGAAACACCTTTCCCATATTCCGCCTTCAACGTGTATCTACAACTCTGTGTATAAGGAGTGTCTGTTTTGAAGTCACTTACGATTTTATTTTTCCACATATTCTTGCATTTGATGAGTGGATTTTTTGTTTTACTTCTATTTTTGTAACAGTAGCATAAATCACTGACAAGGAGAATTAGAGCAGAGTTGCTTTTCACTAAGATTCCATTCATTTCCTTCCCTTTCCTGTCTATAATTCACAGTGCCATTTTAGATTCTGTATTTGCAAAGAGCCCTCACTCCATGGCTTCAAACTCCCTGGAATGATTGTGTTGAATTGTGTGGTAACACCCAACTATATTCATGACTTGGAGGAAAGCAAATAAGACAGGGCTTGCTAGTGCCTATGAAACCACTCAAACAGGCAATTTCTGGGTGGCCGTTGAGAGGGTTTACATCTTTCCCAAAAGCCAGCCTCCAAAATCCAAGCCATTTTGACCTCACGGTGAAAATGTCAATATCATGATCCTTGAAATGGTTGTCCAATTTATTAGTTGGAATGTGGGTGGTGTCTGGTGAATTTTAAAAATATTGGCTCTTCATTGAGAATGCAATACTTTCCCATTGTATTCTCATTTCTTCCACTACCCTTTATTTCCTTTGTTTTCAGGATCCCTGTTTGTAAATGCTGAGGTTGTCCTAGTCATCTTGTAATTAATGTTAATTTATGCCAGTTGGAAGTGTGCAAATACCATAGATGAAACCTTTCTTACTTTGAAAGCATGATTATCACAATAGATCCTGAAGTATTTAAACAAAAATTCATTTCCAGTTAGAAACTGTTTTGTCCAAGAGTTTCAGGTGGAATATGATGATGAGAATTTTGTTACTCTATTTTTCCATTATATTTGTCTTTTTATTTTCCTTTATATATCTTTGTGGCATATCTCCATTTCTTATCATGTATTATATTTAATTGTACCTAATCTGATAATCCCTTTTAAAATTTACCTTTCTTTCCATCCAATAGATATTTTATGTGCAAATGTTACCAGGAAGCTCTTTTCAACACCTGACAAAAAGCTCTTCATATTCTCCTTGCCCACAGGACATGGTTTGTGAAAATATATCAATAAATGTGTTTGATGAAGAAATAAATATTAATGATATGGAGAGCCAGAGTAACACCTATGCACAACCATGGAAAGAGAGGGATCGTGAGGTGAAAGTTTTCTACTTAGTCTGCTGATTATTTCTTTATGAATTCTGATATAGCAACATTGAAAATGTTCAATAATGATAGCAGAGAAGAAAGCACACCTCTCTGGATATATCAAACACCAGAGATTGTACACTTTCAATTAATTTGATATTGGTCAAATATGTATCCACAAAACTGATTTCTTTTAATATTGGGTGGATCCCAGTAAATGCACACAATAGTGAGCCATGGATCAAAATTCCTTGCTGTATTTCAATCATGCTCTTGCGGAATCTTTGAAAATGACTGACAATTAAACATCCTGATGGAGCTGTGATATATAGGAAACCTGCATGTGGCTATGCCTTGTAATTTGTCTGTTTGGACATTTAGCACTTCTTTTATTTTTCCGTATATTCATGTATGAATTCTATCCATCACTAAAAAAAAAAAATTAAGAGAAAGAGGGCCATGTGAGTAATGAAAAAGTTTTGGACTCACCTGGCTATCTAAACTGATCCTCCTCTATTTATCTTGCATGTTGGAGACTATGATCACCTGTGCCAAGATGTGAGGGGTGGTACACTCTGCCTGAGGGATTTTGTCCTTCTATTTAAAGAACCATCCTCCTCACCTCAGATATCTAGTGAAATGGAGAGTTGCGCTTTGAAAGATGATTGATCCTACAAGTGCCTCTTCTGTCCTGGTCGGTTCTAGCACTTCTTGAAAGCCTCAACAGGAATTTTGAGGTTGGGTGCTGTTTGCACATGGAGTTCTTTTGCTTTCATTTTGTGTCTCTTTGGATTCCATTTATATTGTAAGAAAAGTTTGATTTTGTAAAAATTAATTTATAAAAATTTAGAATATGCAGAAGCAGCAGTTGTTTCTATATGAACACCAGCATCATGATCTCTCTGCACTCGAGACCAATTCATAAATATCGAGAAATTAAAAAAATACTGTCGTGTAAAAAAACCTAAGGGATTCTAACCATCTTATAAAGATTTGCCTAGGCATGTAAATATATATCCAATGACTGTTCAATATAAAATTGGGAATATTAAAAAGGGAGGAAAGCCTGTCAGGCATTTGTTGTCTTCCCATTTTTATTTTCTAAGAGTAATGTAATGTTATTTTATTAACTATTAATCCAAAAATCTTGTCCAGTAATATAGGTCCCAACTGCATTCTGCATTCATTCATAACATGGTAGCCTCTAGTTTTTAAAGAGTTTAATTTAATTTAAAAATGCTTTCATATCCAAAGAGCGATGACTGTATGTCTGGAATAATTTTTTCTCTCTCTGGTAAAGATTTATTCGAAGATATTATTAGACAGTGATCCCATCTTTCAAGATTTGTATTTTGCCTAGTTCTTAAAAATGTTTTTTTTTTATTTTAGATACTCCAAATATATATATATATAAGAGACAATCATCCCAAGGTGAGTTATATCTGGATTCCATTGATTTCAAGTCTTGTTTTTACCTCCTAACCATCACATCCATATATTTGTAAAAAAAATTTTTCTCAACAGTTATCTTCCAAAATATTTATGCCTTCCCTGAGAATTTTGATATGACCTAAGTCCAATATCACACAAACTGTGGTGCCCAATTTCTTCGAGCTCATGGCAAAATACCAGGAATGCTTACCATGAGCCACATGCATACTATATATTTGAAACACATTTCCCTTACTCCACCTTCAACATTTATCTATAACTCTATATATAAGGAGTATCTTTTTTGAAGTCACTTATCATTTTATTTTCCACATAGTATTGATTTTGATGAGTGAATTTTTTGGTTTAATTGTATTTTTGGAACAACAGCACACACCACTGACAAGGAAAATTAGAGCTGAGTTATTTTTCACTAGGATTCCATTCATTCCCTTCCCTTTCCTGTTTATAATTAGCAGTGCCTTTTTAGATTCTGTCTTTGCAAAGAGCCCACCCTCCATGGCTTTAAGCTCCCAGGAATGATTCTTTGGATTTGTGTGGGTAAAAACCACCTATGATCATGCCTTGGAGGAGAGGAAAGAAGACAGGGTTTGCTACTGGGTATGAAACTGCCCTGACAGCCATTTCACTGGGCGGCAAGGAGAGGGTGATCTTGATTCTCACGTGCCATCCACAACTAGTCTGATCACTTTTGAACCCAGGGCAAAAATAACAATATCAGGACACTAGAAAAGGCTGTACAATTTACTAAGCTGGGATGTAGTTGCTGTCTGGTGAATTTTGATAATGCTGGCTCTCCATTGATAATGTAATACTATCTCATTTTATTCTCATTTCTTCCGCTACACTTTACTTCCTTTATTTTTAGAATCCCTTTTTGTAAATGCTGTGGTGGTCCTAGTCATCTTGTTATTAACGTTAATTAATGCTATTGGAAGTGTGCAAATACCAAAGATGAAACCTTTCTTATTTTGGAAGGTTGATTACTTCAAAAGACACTGCATTACATTAACAAAAATTCATTTCCAGTTAGAAACTGTTTTTTCCAAGTGTTACAGCTGGAATATGATGATGTGAATTTTCTTACTCTATTTTTCCATTGTATTAGACTTTTAATTTTCATTTATATATCTTTGACCCATATGTCCATTTGTTATTATGTATTATACTAAATCATACCCAATCTGATAATCCCTTTTAAAATTTAACTTTTGTTCAATCCAATATCCATTTTATGTGACAATGTATCAATAAAGATCTTTTCAACATCTGACGAAAGCTCTTCATATTCTGCTTGCCCACAGGACATGGTTTGTGGAAATATATCAATAAAAGTGTTTGATGAAGAAATAAATATTTGTGACATGTTGAGCCAGAAAAACAAATATCCACAACCATGGAAAGAGAGGGATTGAGATGAGAAAATTTCGACTTATTCTGCTGTTTATTTCTTTATGATTACTGATATAGCAACATTGAAAATGTTTAATAATGATAGCAGAGAAGAAAGCACACCTCTCTGTATATATCAAACACCAGAATTTGTACACTTTCAATTAATTTGATATTGGTCAAATATTTATCCATAAAACAGATTTCTTATAATATTGGGAGGATCCCAGTAAATGCTCACCAAAGTGAGCCATGTATCACAATTCCTTGCTGTATTTCAATCATGCTCTTGTTGAGTGTTTGAAAACGAATGACAATTCAAGATCCAGATGGAGCGGTGCTATATAGGAAAACTGCATGTGGTTATGCCTTGTAATTTCTGTTTGGACGTCTGGCACTACTTTTATTTTTCAGTATATTCATGTATGAAAGCTATCCATCACTAAAAAATAAATTAAGAGAAAGAGGGCCATGTGAGTAAAGAAAAAGTTTTGGACTCACCCGGCTATTGAAATGATCTTTCTCTATTTCTCTCACATGTTGGAGACAATGATCAACTGTGCCAAGTTGTGGAAGGGTGGTACTCTCTGCCTGATGGATAATATCCTTCAATTTTAAGAACAATCCCCCTTCCATCAATATCTAGTGAAAAGGAGAGTTGCTCATTGAAAGATGATTGATCCTACAGGTGTCTTTTCTGTCCTGGTCCATTTTAGCATTTCTCAAAATCCTAAGCAGAAAATTTGAGATTGGGGGCTGATTTTACATGGTGATCTTTTGCTTTCTGTTTGTGTCTCTTTGGATTCCACTTATATTGTAAGAAAAGCTTGATTTTGTATAAATTAATTTCTAAAAATTTAGAATATACAAAATTGGCAGTTTTATATATATGAACACCAACATCATGATCTATCTGCACTCAAGACCAATTCATATATATCGAGAAATTAAAAAATACAGTCATATAACAAAACCTGGGGGATTCTATCCATCTTTTAAAGATTTGCTGAGTCATGTAAATATATATCCAATGGCTGATAAATATAAAATGGGGAATATTAAAAAGGGAGGAAAGCCTGACAGGTATTTGTTGTCTTCACATTTTTATATTATATGTTAAAGTAGATTAATATTATTTTATTAACTATTAAGCAGGAAATCTAGTCCAGAAATATATGTCCCAACTACGTTCTGCGTTCATTCATTTCTTGGTAGCCTCTTGTTTTTAAAGAGTTTAATTAAAAAAAAAAAAAGCTTTCATTTCCAAAGAGCGATGAATATATCTCTGGAATAATTTTTTCTCTCTCCGGTAAAGATTTACTTGAAGATATTAATATATATTTATAACTTCTTTCAAGATTTGTATATTGCCTAGTTGTTACAAATGATTTTTTTTTTTATTTTAGGTACTCCAAATATATATATGAAAGACTATCATCTCAAGTGAATTATATCTGAATTCCATTGAATTCAAGTCTTGTTTTCACCTCCAACCCACCACATTATTAATTTTGTAAATACATTATTCTGAACAGAAAATGTGATCTTCCAAAATATTTATGATTTCGTCAGAATTTTGATACCAACTAAGTCTAAAATCACGCAAAACCATGTTGCCCAATTTCTTCCAGCTTGTGACAGAACATCAGGAATGGTTACCATGAGCCACGTTCCATGCAATATGTTCAAAACATGTTTCCCAAACACAGGCTTCAATATGTATGTGTAACTTGTGTATATGGAGTGTCTGTTTTGGAGTCATGGTTTTATTTTTCCAAATATTCTTGCATTTGATGAGTGGATTTTTTGTTTTACTTCTATTTTTGGAACAGCAGTTCAAATCATTGACAAGGAGAATTATAGCAGAGTTACTTTACACTAGAATACCATTCATTTCCTCTCCTTTCTTGTCTATTTTTAGCAGTGCCTTTTTAGATACTGTCTTTGCAAAGAGCCCACACACCACAGCTTCAAGCTCCCAGGAATACTTCTTTGGAATTTTTGGGTAACATCCAACTATGGTCTTGCCTTGAAGGAGAGGAAAGAAGACAGTGTTTCCTAGTGGCTATGAAACTGCCCCCATGACCATTACACTAGGAGGCAATGAGTGGGTGAGCTTGATTCTCACCTGCAAGCCTCCACTAGTCAGAACTATTTTGACCCCAAGGAAAAATATCAACATCAAGACCATTGAAATGGCTGTCCAATTTACTAAGCTGGGATGTAGTTTGTGTTTGGTGAATTTTTATAATGTTGGCTCTTCATTGGGAATGCAATACTATCTCATTGAACCTCATTTTTTTTCTCTCCACTTTACTTCCTTTCTTTTCAACATCCCTGATTGGAAAGGCTCTGGTGATCCTAGACATCTTGTTATTAACGTTAATTTATGCCAATTGGAAGTGTGCAAATATGAAAGTGAAACCATTCTTACTTTGAAAGCATGATTACATCAATAGACACAGCACTACTTAAACAAAATTTAATTTCCAATTAGAGACAGTTTTGTCCAAGGGTTTCAGCTGGAAAATGCGGATGCGAATTTTATTACACTATTTTTTCATTGTATTTGAATTTTTATATTTCTTTATATATCTTTATCCCATATATCCCATATATCCCTTTCTTATCATGAATTATATTAAATCGTACCCAATCTGATAATCCCTTTCAAAATTTACCTTTCTTTCAATCCAAAATCCATTTTTTTTGTGACAATGTTTCCATAAAGAAATTTTCAACATCTGATTAAAAGCTCTACATATTCCCCTGCCCACAGGACATGGTGGGTGAAAATATATCAATAAAAGTGTTTGATGAAGAAGTAAATGTTTGTGACTTGGAGAGCCAGAATAAAACTTATGCACAGACATGGAAAGAGAGGGATCGAGAGTGAAAAGTTTCTACGTAATCAGCTGTTTATTTCTTTATGATTAGTGATATAGGAACACAGAAAATATTTAAGAATGATAGCAGAGAAGAAAGCACACCTCTCTGTATATATCAAACACCAGAGAATGTACACTTTCAATTAATTTAATATTGGACAAATATGTATCCATAAAACAGATTTATTTTAATATTGTGAGGATCCCGGTAAATCACATGAAATTGCACCATGGATCACAATTCCTTGTTGTATTTCAATGATGATCTTGCTGAGTTTTTGAAAATGACTGTCAATTAAAGATCCAGATGGAGCTGTGATATAGGGACTCCTGCATGTGGATATGCCTCGTATTTTCTCCCTTTGCACCTTTTGTACTTGATTTATTTTTCGGTATATTCATGTATGAATGCTATCCATCAAAAAAGAGGGCCATGTGAATAAAGAAAAAGATTTGCATTCACCTGGCTCCCTAAGCTCTTCCTCCTTTGTTTCCCTTCCATGTTGGAGACTGTGATAACCTGTGCCCAGGGGTGGAGTGGTGGTACACAGTGCCTGATGGATTATGTCCTTTAATTTTAAGACCCTCCACCACCCCTTGATATCTAGTGAATAAATGAACTGCTCTTTGAAAGCTGATTCATCTGACAAGGGTGTTTTCTCTCCTGGTTAGAACTAGCAGTTCTCCCAAGCCTCAAGAGAAGTTTTCAAGTTGGTAACTGTTGGTACACGGGATTCTTTTGCCTTCTGTTTTTCTCAATGTGTATTCCATATATATTGTAAGAATAAGTTTGATTTTGTATAAATTAATTTCTCAATTTTTGGAATATGCAATAGCAGCACTTATTTCTATTTGACCACCAGCATTATGCTCTCCCTGCACTCAAGAACAACTCATAGAAATCAAGAAAATAAAAAATGCTGTCAGGTAACAAAACTCAGGGTTTTCTAACCATATTGTAAAGATTTCTGAAGTCATGTATATATATTTCCAGTGAATGATCAATTTAATATTGTGAATATTAAAAAGGGAGGAATTCCTGGCAGGCAGTTGTTGATTTCACATTTTTATTTTCTAAGTTAGAGTAGTTTAATATTATTTTATTAAATATAAAGCAGAAAATCTCTTCCAGAATTATACGCCCCAACTGCATTCTGTAGACATTCATATCAAGTTAGCCTCTTGTTTTAAAGAGTTTAATTGAATAAATAAAAGGGCTTTCAATTCTAAAGAGTGATGACTGTATCTCTGGAATAATATTTTATCGCTCCGGTAAAGATTTTTTCGTATTTCTTTTTAGATTCTGATCCCTTCTTCAATATTTGTATTTTGCTTAGTTCTTAAAAAATGTTTTTTCTTTATTTTAGATACTCCAATTATGTATAGGAGAGACTAGCATCCCAATGCGAGTTATGTCTGGATTCCATTGATTTCAAGTCTTCTTCTTACCTCCTAACAACCACATCCATAATTTGGTAAAAATTATATTTCTCAACAGAAAATGAGATATTCCAAAATATTTATGACTTCCATCAGAATTTTGATATGACCTAAGTCCCAAATCACGCAAAGAGTGGTGTCCAATTTCTTCCAGCTCATAACAAAATATCAGGAATAATTTCCATGAGCCACGTCCATACAATATGTTTGAAACACGTTTCCCATACGCCACCTTCTATATGTATCTATACCTCTGTGTAAAAGGAGTGTCTGTTTTGAAGTCACTTCTGGTTTTATTTTCCACATAGTCATGTTTTTGATGAGTTGATTGTTTGTTTTAATTCTATTTTTGGAACAACAGCACAAATTACTGACAAGAAAAATTAGAGCAGATTTACTTTTTACTAGGATTCCATTCATTTCCTTCCCTTTCCTGTTTATAATTTGCAGTGCCTTTTTAGATGCTGTCTTTGCAAAGAGCACACACTCCAGGGATTCAAGCTCCCAGGAATGATTGTTTGGAATCGTGTGGGTAACACCCACCTAAGATCATGCCTTGGAGGATAGGAAAGAGGACAGGGTTTGTTAGTGGCTATGAAACCACCCCCATGCCATTTCACTGGGCAGCAATGAGATGGTGAGCTTGATTCTCACCTGCCAGCCTCCACAAGTCAGAGCCATCTGACCCCACGGAAAACATACCAATATCAGGACACTTATAATGGCTGTCCAGTTTACTAAGCTGGGAAGTAGTAGGTGTCTGGTGAATATTGATAATGTTGGCTCTCTATTGAGAATGCAATACTATCTCATTGTATACTCATTTTTTCTCTTCCCTTTACTGCCTTTGTTTTCAGTATCCCTGTTTGTAAATGCTGTGGTGTTCCTAGTCATCTTCTTATTAACGTTAATTTTTGTCTATTGGAATTGTGAAAACACCAAAGATGAAACCTTTCTTACTTTGAAAACATGATTACCTCAATAGACATGACACGACTTAAACAAAAATTCATTTCCAATTAGAGACATTTTTCTCCAAATGTTTCAGCTGGAATATGAGGAGGAGAATTTTTTTACACTCTTTTCCATTGTATGTGAATTATCATTTTCATTTATATGTCTTTATACCATATATCCATTTCTTATCATGGATAATATTAAATCATACCCAATCTGGTAATCCCTTTTAAAGTTTACCTTTCTTTCAATCCAATATCCATTTCATGTGACAATGTTACAATAAAGATCTTTTCATCTCCTGACAAAAATCTCTTCATATTCCCCTTGCCCACTGGACATGTTGGGTGAAAATATATCAATAAAAGTGTTTGATGAAGAAATAAATATTTGTGACATGGAGAACCAGAATAACACTTATGCTCAGCTGTTTATTTCTTTATGATTACTGATATAGAAGCACTGAAAATGTTCAATAATGATAGAAGAGAAGAAAGCACACCTCTCTGAATATATCAAACACCAGAGTGTGTACACATTCAATTAATTTCATATTGGATAAATATGAACCCATAAAACAGATTTCTTTTAATATTGGGAGCATCCCCATAAATCACATGAAAATGAGCCATAGATCACAATTCCTTGTTGTATTTCATTGTTGCTCTTGCCGAGTTTTTGAAAATGACTGTCAATTAAAGATCCATATGGAGCTGTGATATATGGGACCCATGCATGCGGTTATGCCTTATATTTTCTCCATTTGCACCTTTTGTGTTTCATAGATTTTTCAGTATATTCATGTATGAATGCTATCCATCAAAAAAAAAAATAACATAAGAGACAGAGGGCCATGTGAGTAAAGAAAAAGTTTTGGATTCACCTGGCTCTCTAAACAGTTCCTCCTTAGTATCCCTTCCTTGTCGGAGGCTATGATCACATGTACCTAGGGATGGAGGGTTGGTACCCTCTGCCTGATGGATTATGTCCTACAATTTTAAGAACAATCCCCCTCCTTGCACATATATAGTGAAAAGGGGAGTTGCTCTTTGAAAAGTGATTCGTCCTACAAGTGTGTTTTCTCTCCTGGTTAGTTCCAGAAATTCTCCCAAGCCTCAGGAGAAGTTTTCAATTTGGATGTTGGTACACGGTGTTCTTTTGATTTCTGTTTGTGTCTCTGTGGATTCCACTTATTTTATAAGAATATGTTTGATTTTGTTTAAATTAATGTCTAAAAATTTAGTATATGCAATTGCAGCAGTTAGATCTATATGAACACCAGCATCATGATCACTCTGCACTCAAGAACATTAATACCTATCAAGAAAATAAAAAATACTTTCGTGTAACAAAACTTGGGGGATTCTAACCATATTGTAAAGATTTCTGAAGTCATGTAAATATATATCCAATGAATGATCAATTTAAAATTGGGAATATTAAAAAGTGAGGAAAGACTGACAAGCATTTGTTGTCTTCCCATTTTTATTTTCTCTCTTAGAGTAGTTTAGCATTATTTTATTAACTATTAAGAAGAAATCTAGTCCAGAAATATATATCCCAACTGCATTCTGGATTTATTCATATCATGGTAGCCTCTTGTTTTTAAAGAGTTTAATAAAAAAAAAAAACATGCTTTCATTTCCAATGAGCGATGTCTGTATCTTGGGAATAATTTTTTCTCTTTCCGGGAAAGATTTATTCGAAGAAATTATTAGTTAGTGATCCCTTCTATCAATGTTTGTATTTTGCCTAGTTCTTAAAAATGATTTTTTTTTGAATT
Organism: Tolypeutes matacus; assembly: GCA_026826555.1. Lineage (NCBI taxonomy): Eukaryota > Metazoa > Chordata > Mammalia > Cingulata > Chlamyphoridae > Tolypeutes > Tolypeutes matacus. Next base: position 360,402 of record JAKSZT010001078.1, on the reverse strand, counting down.
TTAGGTTCTCCAAATTTATATATACGAGAGACTATCATCCCAAGCTGAGTTATATCTGGATTCTATGGATTTCAAGGCTTGTTTTCGCCTCCATCCTACCAAATTCTTATATTTGTAAATCAATTATTCTGAACAGAATATGTGATCTTCCAAAGTATTTATGCATTTGGACCGAATTTTGATACACCCTGAGTCCAAAATCATGCAAAACCGTGGTGCCCAATTTCTTCCAGCTCATGACAAAATATCAGCAATGGTTACCACGAGCCCTGTTCCATACATTATGTTTGAAACTCGTTTCCCAAATGCTGCCTTCAATGTGGACCTATATCTCTGTGTATATGGAGTGTCTGTTTTGAAGACACTTATGGTTTTATTTTTATACATAGTCTTGCATTTGATGAGTGGAATTTTTGTTTTACTTCTATTTTCAGACCAGCAGCTCAAATCACTGACAAGGAGTATTAGAGCAGAGTTACTTTTCACTAAGATTCCATTCATTTCTTTCCCTTTTCTGACTCATATTTAGCTGTGCCATTTTAGATACTCTCTTTGAAAAATGCCCGCACTGCAGGACTTCAAGCTCCCAGGAATGATTTTTTGGAATTATGTGGCTAACACCCACCTTTGATCATGCTTTGGAGGAGAGGAAAGAAGAGAGGGCTTGCTAGTGGGTGTGAAACCACCCCCACAGCCAATTCACTGGGCAGAAGTTGAGAAGGTGAGCATGTTTCTCAATAGCCAGCCTCAACAGTCAGAGCCATTTTGACTCCAGGATGAAAATATCAATATCATGATCATTGAAATGTTTTTCCAATTTACTTAGGTGGGATGAACCTGATGTCTGGTGAATTTTGATAATGTTGGCTCTTCATTGAGAATGCAATACTTTCTCATTGCATTCTCATTTCTTCCTCTACCCCTTCTTCCTTTGTTTTAAGTATCCCTGTTTGTAAATGTTGTGGTGGTCCTAGTCATCTTTTTAATAACTTTAATTAATGCTATTGGAAGTGTGCAAATAACAAAGATGAAACCTTTCTTACTTTGAAAGCATCATTACCTCAATAGACACTGCACTACTTGAACAAAAATTCATTTCCAGTTGAAGAATGTGTTGTTCAATGTTTACAGTTGGAATATGATGATAAATCTGTTATTCTATTTTTCCATTATATTAGACTTTTTATTTTCATTTTTATATCTTTGTCCCTGTGTCTGTTTCTTCTCATGGATTATAATAAATTGTACCCAATCTGATAATCCCTTTTAAAATTTACCTTTTGTACAATCCAATATCTGTGACAATGTGACAATAAATATTATTTCAACATCTGACAAAAAGCTCTTCATATTCCACTTGCCCACAGGACGTGGTGGGTGAAAATATAGCAATAAAAGTGTTTGAAGAAGAAGTAAATATTTGTGAAAATAAGAGCCAGAAAAAAACCTATGCATAGCCATGGAAAGAGAGGGATTGAGAGGTGAAAATTTCTACTTAATCTGTTGTTTATTTCTTTATGATTACTGTTATAGCAACCCTGAAAATATTTAATAATGATAGCAGGGAAGAAAGCACACCTCCCTGAATATTTCAAACACCAGTGATTGTACACTTTCAATTAATTTCATATTGGACAAATATATATCCATAAATCAGATTTCTTTTAATATTGGGAGAATTCCAGTAAATCACAAGAAAGTGAGCCATGGATCACAATTCCTTGCTGTATTTCAATGATGCTCTTTCTGAGTTTTTGAAAATGACTGACAATTAAAGATCGAGATGGAGCTGTGATATATGGGACCCATGCATGTGGTTATGCCTTATATTTTCTCCATTTGCCCCTTTTGTACTTCATTTGTTCTCGGTATATTCATGTATGAATGTTATCCATCAAAAAAAAATAACATAAGAGAAAGAGGGCCATGTGAGTAAAGAAAATGTTTTGGATTCACCTGGCTCTCTGAATTGTTCCTCCTTCATATCGCTTCCATATGGGTGACTATGATAACATATGCCTCACAATGGCGGGGTGATACACTCTGCCTGAAAGATTAGGTCCTTCAATTTTAAGAACCATCGCCCACAACCTGATATGTAGTGAAATTGTGAGTAGCTCTTTGAAAAGTGATTTATCCTACAAGTGTTTTTTCTCTCCTAGTTACTTGTAGCTGTTCTTCCATGCCTCAGAAGAAGTTTTCAAGTTGGGGCTGTTGGTACACGTAGTTCTTTTGCCTTCTGTTTGTGCCTTTGTGGATTCCACTTATACTGTAAGAATATGTTTGATTTTGTATAAATTAATTTCTAAAAATTTAGAATATACAATAGCAGCAGTTATTTCTATTTGAACAACAATATTATGATCTCCCTGCACTCGAGAAAAACTCATAGATATCGAGAAAATAAAAATTACTGCCGGGTAACAAAACATTTGGGATTCTAAGCATATTGTAAAGGTTTCTGGAGTCATGTAAATATATTTCCAGTGAATGTTCAACTTTATATTGGGAATATTAAAAAGTGAGGAAAGCCTGACAAGCAGTTGTTGAATTCACATTTTTATTTTCTAAGTTAGAGTAGTTTAATATTAATTTATTAACTATTAAGAAGAAAATCTCATCCAGAAATATAGGTCCAAGCTGCATTCTGTGGACATTTATATCATGGTAGCCTCTTGTTTATTAAGAGTTCAATTGAAAACAAAAAGCTTTCATTTCTAAAGAGTGATGATTTATCCCTGGAATAATTTTTTCTCTCTCCAGTAAAGATTTATTTGGAGAAATTTTTACATAATAATCCCTTATTCAATATTTGTATTTTGCCTAGTTCTTAAAAATGATATTTTTATTTTGGATACTCCTAATTTATATAAGAGAAATTATCATCCCAAGGTGAGTTATATCTGTATTCCATTGATTTCAAGTCTTGTTTTTACCTTCTACCCACCACATCCATATTTTTCTAAAAACCTTTTTCTGAACAGAAAACATTATCTTCCAAAATATTTATGCCTTCCATCAGAATTTTGATATGACCTAAGTCCCAAATCATGCAAAGCGTGGTGCCCAATTTCTTCCACCTCATGACTAAATATCAGAATTTGTTACCGTGAGCAACGTCCATACAATATGATTGAAACGTATTTCTCTTACGTTTCCTTCAACATGTATCTATACCCATGGGTATAAGGAGTGACTGTTTTCAAGTCACTTATGATTTTATTTTCCAAGTAGTCTTGTTTTTGATGAGTGAATTTTTTGTTTTAATTCTATTTTTGGAACAACAGCACAAATCACTGGCAGGGAAAATTAGAGCAGTGTTACTTTTCACTAGGATTCCATTCATTGCCTTCCCTTTCCTGTCTATAATTTGCAAAGCCTTTTTAGATGGTGTCATTGCAAAGAGCCCATACTCCACGGCTTCAAGCAACCAGGAATTATTCCTTGGATTTGTGTAGGTAACACCCACCTATGTTCATACCTTGGAGGAGATGAAAGAAGACAGGGTTTGCTAGTGACTATGAAACTGCCCCACGGTCATTTCTCTGGGTGGCAATGAGAGGGTGAGCTTGATTCTCACCTGCCAGCCTCCACTAGTCAGAGCAATTTTGACAGCAGGGCGAAAATACCAATATCAGGACACTTGACATGGATGTCCAATTTACTAAGCTGGGATGTAGTTGCTGTCTGGTGAATTTTGATAATGTAGGCTCTCCATTGAGAATGCAATACTATCTCTTTGTATTCTCATTTCCTTCTCTAACCTTTAATTCCTTTTTTTTTTCAGGATCCCTGTTTGTAAATGCTGTGGTGGTTCAAGTCATCTTGTTACTAACGTTAATTTATGAAAAGTGGAAGTGTGCAAATACCAAAGATGAAACCTTTCTTATTTGAAAGTATGATTTCCTCAATAGACATGGCACAACTTAAACAAAAATTAATTTCCCATTAGAGACAGTTTTGTCCAAGAGTTTCAACTGGAATATGAGAATGAGAATTTATTTACACTATTTTCCATTCTATTTGAATTTTTATTTTCCTTTATATATCTATATCCCACATATCCCTTTCTTATCATGGATGATATTTAATCGTACCCAATCTGATAATCCCTTTAAAATTTACCTTTCTTTCAAGCCAATATCCATTTTATGTGACAAGGTCACCATAAAGATCTTTTCAACTCCTGACAAAAACTCTTCATATTTGCTTGCCCACAGGAGATGGTGGGTGAAAATATATCAATAAAAGTGTTTGATGAAGAAGTAAATATTTGTGATATGGAGGGCCAAAATAACACCTATACACAGCCATGGAAAGAGAGGGATCGGGAAGTGAAAAGTTTCTAACTAATCAGCTGTTTATTTCTATATGATTACTGATATAGGAACATAGAATATATTTAATAATGATAGCAGAGAAGAAAGCACACCTCTCTGAATATACCAAACAGCAGAGATTTACACTTTCAATTATTTTGATATTGGTCAAATATGTATCCATAAAACAGATTTCTTTTAATATTGGGAGGATCCCAGTAAATGCACAACAAAGTGAGCCATGGATCACAATTCCTTGCTATATTTCAATGATGCTCTTGCTGAGGTTTTGAAAATGAGTGACAATTCCTGATCCAAGTGGATCTGTGATATATAAGAAACCTGCATATGGTTATCCCTTGTATTTTCTCCATTTGGAGGTTTGGCATGTCTTTTATTTTTCAGTATATTCATGTAGGAAAGCTTTCCATCAATAAAAAAATAAATTAAGAGAAAGAGGGCTATGTGAGTAAAGAAAACTTTTGGACTCACCTGGCTCTCTAAACTGATCCTCCTATATTGCTATGTATTGTGAAAATTTTGATTTTTACCCACAATAAAAAATAAATAAATAAATAAAAATAGAATGTAAACTTCGCATCAATAATCTTCATATGTTGATTGCAAGCCAAAATGATATTATGTTGGAATTACTGTGTCAAGTATATCAGTAAAAATAAATTTCAGATAAAAAAAATAAACAGATCCTCATTTATTTCCCTCCCATATTGGATACTACGATCACCTGTGTCAAGGGAGGAAGGGTGCTACACTGTGTCTGATGGATTAAGGCCTTCAATGTTAAGGACCATCCCCCTTCCCACAGGTATCTAGTGAAAAGGAGAGATTCTCTTTGAAAGATGATTCATCCTACAGGTGTCTTTTCTGTCCTGGTCCGTTCTAGCAGTTCTCATAATCCTCAGCAGAAATTTTGAGTTTGGGGGCTGTTTGAACATGGAGTTCTTTGGCTTTCTGTTTGTGTCTCTGTCGATTCCACTTACATTGTAAGAGTAAGTTTCATTTTGTATAAATTAATGTCTAAAAATTTAGAATATGCAAAAAAAGCAGTTATTTCTATATGAACACCAGCATTGTGATCTCTCTGCACCCAAGAAAAATTCGTACATAGTGAGAAAATAAAAACTACTGTCATGTAACAAAACCTGGGGATTCTAACCATATTGTAAAGATTTTGGAAGTCATGTAAATATATATCCAATGAATGATCAATTTAAAATTGGGAATATTAAAAAGGGAGGAATGCATGACAAGCATTTGTTGTCTTCCCATTTTCATTTTCTGTTAGAGTAATTTAATATTATTTTATTATTTATTAAGCAGAAAATCTATTCCAGAAATATAGATCCCAACAGCAATCTGAATTCATTCATATCATGGCATCCTCTTTTTTTAAAACAGTTTAATTTATTTTTTAAAGTACTTTCATTTCTGAAGAGCGATGACTGTATCTCTGGAATAATATTTTCTCTCTCTGGTAAAGATTTATTAGAATATAATATTACATAGTGATCCCTTCTTTCAAGAGTTTTATTTTGCCTTGTTCTTAAAAATGATTTTTTTTATTTTTAAATACTCCAAGTATAAATATATATATATGAGAGACTATCATCCCATGCTGAGTTATATCTTGATTCTGTTGATTTCAAGTCTTGTTTTCACCTCCTACCAACCACATTCTTATTTTTGTAAATACATTAATCTGAACACAAAATGTAATCTTCCACAGTATTTATGCATTCGGTCAGAATTTTGATAACAACTGAGTCGAAAATCACGCAATACCGTGGTGCCCGATTTCTTCCAGCTCATGACAAAATATTAGCAATGGTTACCATGAGCCACCTTCTATGCAATGTGTTCGAAACTCATTTCCCAAACACTGCCTTCAACGTGTTCTTATAGCTCTGTGTATATGGAGTGTCTGTTTTGAGGGCATTTATGATTTTATTTTTCTACAGAGTCTTGCATTTGATGACTGGATTTTTTGTTTTCCTTCTTTTTTTGAACCAGCAGCACAAATCACTGACAAGAAGAATTAGAGCAGATTTAATTTTCACTAGGATTCCATTCATTTCCATCCCTTTCCTGTTTATATTTAGCAGAGCATTTTTAGATGCTGTCTTTGCAAAAAGCCCACTCTTCAGGGCTTCAAGATCCCAGGAATGATTCTTTGGAATTGTGTGGGTAACACCCACCTATGATCATGCCTTGGAGGAGAGGAAAGAAGACAGGGCTTGCTAGTGGCTTTGAAACTTCCCCCACGACCAATTTCTGGGCGGCAGTGGAGAGGGTGAGCGTGGTTCTCAATATCCAGCCTCCATAGCCAGACACATTTTGATCCCAGGGTGATAATATCAATATCATGTTACTTGAAATGATTGTCCAATTTCCTGAGCTGGGATGTAGCTGGTGTCTGGTGAATTTTAATAATGTTGTATGTTCATTGAGAGTGCAATGCATTCTCATTTTTTTCTCATTTCTTCATCTTTCCTTTACATCCTTTGTTTTCAGGATGCCCGTTTGTAAATGCTGTGTTTGTCTTAGTCATCTTGTTATTAACGTTAATTTATGCCAATTGGAAGTGTGCAAATAACAAAGATGAAACCTTTCTTACTCTGAAAGCATGATTACCTCAAAAGACACTGCACTATTTAAACAAAAATTCATTTCCAGTTAGAAACACTTGTGCCCAAGAGTTTCATCTGGAATGTGATGATGAGAATTTTGTTACTCTTTTCCATTTTATTAGACATTTTATTTTCCTTTTTATATCTTTTTCCCATATATCCATTTCTTATCATGGATTATATTAAATCGTACTCAATCTGATAATCCCTTTTAAAATTTACCTTTCTTTCAATCCCATATCCGTTTTATGTGACAATGTCACCATAAAGATATTTTGAACACCTGGCAAAATGCACTTCATATTACCCTTGCCCAAAGGACATGGTTTGTGAAAATATATCAATAAAAGTGTTTGATGAAGAAATAAATATTTGTCACATGGAGAGGCAGAATATCACCTATGCACAACCATGGAAAGAGAGGCATCAAGAGGTGAAAACTTTCTGCTTAGTCTGCTGTTTATTTCCTTATGATTACTGATATAGCAATATTGAAAATGTTTGATAATGATAGCAGAGAAGAAAGCACATCTATCTAGATATATCAAACAACAGAGTTTGTACCCTTTCAGTTAATTTGATATTGGTCAAATATGTATCCTTAAAACAGATTTCTTTTAACATTGGGATCATCCCAGTAAATGCACACCATAGTGATCCATGGATTACAATTCCTTGCTGTATTTCAATCATGCTCTTGATGAGTTTTTGAAAATAAGTGACAATTCAAAATCTAGATGGAGCTGTGATATGTATGAATCCTGCATGTGGTTATGCCTTGTATTTTCTCGGTTTGGACGTTTGTCAGTTCTTTAATTTTTTGCTATATTCATGTATGTAAGCTATACATCACTAAAAATAAAGGCGGGATCATCCCACCCACCGTATCCATGGGATGTAGGCCCTCTGTCACTTGGAGTTGGAGTGGACATCACCATCCCAGTCCCCTCAGGATTGGGGGAAGAACTATGGACTAGAGTGGACTTGATGGTATTCTGTTGTTCACATATGGTGATTCTAGCAATGCAAGAAATTATAACAATGAGGTGGAGCCAGTGGCCACTTGACACTTTTGGGGTAGGGAGGGGACGAGCAGTTAAAATACAGTGGCTTCTTTGGGAGTTGGAGGTTGTCCTGAGTACTGTTGTGGCAATGGATGTAGGCCATTTTAAATCAGCACACACCACTCAGAACTGAGTGGGAGAGAGTGTGGTCTACAGTGTGAACTGTGGTCTATGGTTGGTGGCAAGGCTCCAGGATGTGTAAGTTCATTGAGGGTGGTGGGCCACACTGTGGGAGATGTTTGTGTGGGATGTGATGGGAGGTGTGGGAGGTGGGCAACATGGGAATCCCAGTGTGTTCCGTGTGGTGTTTTGGGTGATCTGGGCGGCTCTTAGAATATATGTATATATATATATATATATATATATGGACAACATTTTTGTAAGCAGGTGCACATGTGTGCATGTATATTTATATATCATTTTGCAGATGTTTGTATGTGTTGTGAGAATTTTGATTTTTACCCATAATAAAAAAATAAAATAAAAAAAAATTAACAGAAAGAGGGCCATGTGAGTAAAGAAAAGATTTTGGACTCATCTGGCACTCTAAAGTGATCCTCTTTATTTCCCTCCCATGTTGGAGACTATGATCCTTCCCTTTCCTGTCTATATTTAGCCGTGGCTTTTTAGATGCGGTCTTTGCAGAAAGCCCACTCTCCACGAATCATTCCCAGGAATGATTGTTTGGAGTTGTGTGGGTAACACCCACCTGAGATCATGCCTTGGAAGTGAGGAAAGGAGACAGGGCTTGATAGTATCTCTGAAACCACACCCACAGCCATTTTCTGGGTGACAGTTGAGAGGGTGTGCATGGTTCTCAATAGCCAGCCTCCACAGTCAGAGCCATTTTGCCCCCAGGGTGAAAATATCAATATCATGATACTTGAAATGGTTGTCCAATTTACTAAGCTGGTATGTAGCTGGTGTCTGGTGAATTTTAATAATGTTGGCTCTTCATTGAGAATGCAATACTTTCTCATTGTATTCTCATTTCTTCCTACACCCTTTACTTCCTTTGTTTTTTGGTTCCCTGTTTGTAAATCCTGCAGTTTTCCTAGTCATCTTGTTATTAACATTAATTTATGCCAATTGGAAGTTTGCAAATACCAAAGATGAAACCTCTCTTACTTTGAAAGCATGATTACCTCAATAGGCACTGCACTACTTAAACAAAAATTCGTTTCCAGTTAGAAACTGTTTTGTCAAAGTGTTTCAGCTGGAGTAAGATGATGAGAATTTTGTTACTCTATTTTTCCATTATATTAGACTTTTTATTTTCCTTTATATATCTTTTTTGCATATATACATTTCTTAACCTGGATTATATTGAATCATACCCAATATGATAATCCCTTGTAAAATATACCTTTCTTTCATTTCAATATCCATTTTATGTGACAATATTACCGTAATGATTCTTTCAACACCTGACAAATAGCTCTTCATATTCTCCTTGCTCACAGGACATGGTATGTGATAATATATAAATAAAAGTGTTTGATGAAAAATAAATATTTGTGACATGGAGAGCCACAATAACACCAATGCACGTTACTATCATTTATGATCATGTCTTGGAGGAGAAGAAAGATGACTGGGCTTGCTAGTGGCTATGAATCCAACCCCAAGGCCAATTCCCTGGGCCACAGTTGAGTGGGTTAGCATGGTCCTCAATAGCCTGCCTCCACAGTCTGAGCCATTTTGACCTCAGGGTGAAAATATCAGTATCATGATCATTGAAATTGTTGACCAATTTACTAAGCTAGGGTGTAGCTGGTGTCTTGTGAATTTGATAATGTTGGCTCTTAATGGAGAATGCAATACATTTTCTTTCACTCTGATGTCAATATCAATTTGTAGTTTTAAGATAACTACCTTTTCAACATCTTTAAAACAGCAATTTATTTTTCACTAACTTCACATGAGGTCGTAAGTGATAATATATCAATAAATCTGATTGATCAACAAAGTAAAATGTTCAAGGAGAGCCAGAAATACACCTCTGCTTGGTTGTTTCATCAAAAGAATTGAGAAGTGAAGAATTTTCTTTGTACATCTGGTATTTCTTTTTAATTATAATTTCAAAGTGTTATTGAAAAGTTTCAATAATGATTGAAGAGATGGATCACATCGGTGAATATACCATACACCAGGGAATGTATACATTTGAAAAACTTATTATCTGTCTAGTATTTACCAATAAAAGAGATATGTTTCAAAATATTCACTTTGTGAGGACATGGACACCCAAGGTGAGTCATACATGATGATTAGTAGTGACGTTTGTAAGATAATCTGGCCAAATTTAAAAAAATAAACAACAATTCGATTACCTGCTGAAGTTGTGTGTATGGGACCCCTTTAAGATGCTATGTCCATTTATTTTGTAAGGTCATGAGATTTACACGACATAGCCAGTTAATATATATTCATGTACGAATGATATATGTCACTGAAAAGTAGATTTAGGGAAAGAGTGTATTGAGTGTCAAACATGAAGGCTTGGAATTGCCTATTTCTCTAAGGTGTCTTAGTTTTGTTTTTCTTCGTTGTTGGATCCTATAATCACATGTTCTTAGAATGGAGTGCTGAACTCAATGCTGATGGATTATATTTTTGTATTTTATCACACATTCTTCTCCCCCGTGATATATTGTGAATAGTTGAGTCCCTTTTTATCAACTTATTTACACTACAATTGCCTTTTCTTTCCATGGTTTGGGCAGGGGCTTTCACAAGACATAGGAAAATTTTGCAGTTGCGAGTTCTTTATATTGTGAGTTCTGGGGTTTATCTGTGGATTCTGCTTTCTTTGTAAGAACGAGTTTGATTTTATTCCAAGTACTTTCTGAAAAATTAAAATGTGGCATAAGAGCTTTGTTTTATATATGGATACGGGCATCACATACTCTCTCCCCTTGGGAACTACCCGAATATGTACAAAAAATAAGGACTAGTTTTCTTGAAACAGAACCTGGAGCCTTCTAATCATTCAGTAAACACTTGTGTAGTCATGTAAAATGATTTCATGTATATTATCAATTTAAAATTTTGTTATTCTAAAGCAGAGAAAACACTGAGAAGCATTTCTTTTCCTCCCACAACTATTCTCCAAGTTGAAGTAGTTTAATATTATTTCATTAAATATTAGAAGGAAAATCTGTTCCAAATATTTATGTGAAAAATTCTTTCCACCTGAACTCAAATCATATAAGCCAGTTAATTTTTAAAAATCTTACTATTTAAAAGATCTAAGAACTTTCATTTGCAATTTGCATTCACAAGGTATGTGGAAACATTCTCTCCCTCTAAGTAAACATTTACTTGTAGACGATGATAAATATTTAAACATATTTTAAATCCATTTTTCAATGAGGAATTTAAAATTTTTTCCTTAATCTTAATATACCAAATAAGAGAATATAAGAGAATATGATCCTAGTCGGTTTTATATCTGGTTTTCACCTCCAACCCCCACATTCATACATTTTTAAATATGTATTTCTTAGCAGAATGTGTAAAGAACAAAACATGGATGCACCTGGTCAGAATACTCACTATATTTTCCTTCAGAATCACATGACACTGGGGTGCAATATTTCTTACAGATCATGGTAAAATATCATGGCATTTTCACCCCCAGTCACAGCCTATACTACATGCACAAAACTGAATATCCATTCCCAGGTTTCAACATATCTGGAAGGTTGCGTGTATGTGTTGTGTCTGTTTTAAAGACTCGGGTTTAATTATTTCCACATAGTCAGGAATTGACTGCTGGAATTTTCCTTTTACTGCTAATTTTGTACCAGAACCTCAAGGTTCTTCCAAAGGGAATTCGAGCTAACTTTCTTTTGTCCAATATTCTATTCTCCTCTTTCTTTTCTATTTTTCACACTGACTTCCCTCTAGTTGCTCTCTTTTCCAAAGAGCTCATGCTCCATGCCCGGAGCTCCAAGTAAATATTATGTGGCATTGAGTGGACAAAACCCATCTAGGATCCCTTTGGTGTAGATGGAAAAGAAGCCACACAAGGACAGCTGCTCATAATTTTTCTTTGCCATTTTTCGTGGGTCACCAATGGTAGCAAGTCTGTGATTCTAGCATTCCAGGCTCCACAAGAGGGAGCCCTTTTTAAAATCTGGGACAAACCTTTCAATTTCATGTTACTTGAAAGCTTATCCATTGCATTTCATTGGGATGTATCTGATGTCTGGTGAATTTTCCTAGGGATGGCTCTTCATTGAGTAGACCATACTTTCCCATTCTTTTCTCATTTCGTCCTTTGTGCTTGGATTCCATTGTTATGAGGATTGCTGCTTGGAAATACTATGGATTTCCTAATGATCTTGTTATGTGTACTAATTCATGCCCATGAAATGTGTGCAATACCAAAGAGGAATTAGCATGAAAAAAAATTATTTCATTCCAAGAGATTATTTTGTCTGAGTGTTGTTCTACCTGGAATATAATAATTTGAATAAAATGTAATTTATTGTCTTTACATCAGACTAAGTATTTTCCTTTATAGGTGATAGTGCCATCCTATCTATTTCTTATCATTGATTATATTAAATTTAACCTAACCTCACATTCCCTTATAAATTTACATTTTCTTTAAATCTGATGTCCATTTCAATTTGTAATTTTAAAATAAAGGCCTTTACAACATCTTTAAAAACGTCATTCATTGCTCTCTTTCTTCATATGAGGTGGTAAGTGAACATATATATTAATAAAACTGATAGATAAAAAAAAATTGTTCGAGGAGAGCAAGAAAAACACCTTTGCTTTGCTGTGTCAGCAAAAGGAATGAGAAGGGAAGAATTTCATTTTTGTTCATTTCATTTTTCTTTCCTTATAATTTTTTTAGAGATATTGAAACGGTTTAATAATGAATGAAGAGATGAATTCACATCTGTGAATATACCATACAACAGGGAATGTACACATTGGAAAAACAGGTTTTTGGTTTAATATTTATTATAAAAAATTGATGTGTTTCAAAATAGTCATTTTGTGAATACATGTACAAGCAAGGTGATTCATACATCTAGGTTAGGAGCAGAATTTGAAAGATGCTCTTGCCAGGTTTGAAATAATGAGCCAGCAATCAATTTCATGCTGGAGATGTGTGTATTGGTCCCCAATAAGTTGCTATGTGCCTATATTTTGTAAGGTCATGAATTTAACTCTGCACACCAAATTTTTGTATGTACATGTATGTGTGTGATGCATTGATGAAAAAGATATTACAGACAGAGTGTGGGGAGTGTCATACATGAAGGCGTGGATTTGCCTCTTTCACTAAGATGCCTTAGTTTTTGTTTCTTCATTGTGGCAGGCTACAATTGCATGTGCATAGAATGGAATGCCATGCACACTGTTTGATCGATTAGGTTTTTTGTTTTATGACCCATTTCTCTCCCTCATTTTATTTTGTGTTTAATTGAGTCCCTCTTTCTCTACTTATGTACCCTACCAGTGCCTTTTCTCTCCAGTGTGTGGGCAGGCATTTTCACAAGCCATAGGAGAATTTTGCAGTTTGGAGCTCTTCGTGTTCTCAGTTCTGAGGTTTATCTGTGGATTCTGCTTTCTTTGTAAGAATGAGATTGAATTTATTCCAAGTAATTTCTGAAAAATTAAAATGTGGCATAAAAGCATTGTTTTATATATGGATAACTGCATCACATTCTCTCTGCACTCAAGAACTACCCAAATATGTCCAGAAAATCAGGACTTGTTTTCTTGATACAGTAACTAGACTTCTAACCATTCAATAAATTGTGCTGAAGTCATGTAAAACTATCTCCTGTCAATTATTGATTTAAATTTGTGTTATTCATAAGCAGGGGAAACACTGAGAAGCATTTCATTTCCTCCCATGACTATTCTCCAAATTGAAATATTTTTATATTATTTCATTAACTATTAGGAGGAAAATCTGTTTCAAATATTTTTTTGAAGAATTTGTTCAATGCAAACACATATCATTGAAGAAACTTATTTTTAAAATCTTATTAATTAAAAGGGCTAAGAATTTCATTTTCAGTTAGCATTCCCAAGGTATATGGGAACATTTTCTCCCTCTGAGTAAAGGTTTATTTGTTGACGATAATAGATATTTAATCATTCTTTTAAAATCCATTTTTCAACAAGTTCTTTTAAAACGTTTTCCTTTATTTTTAATATACCAAATTTGTGTATGAGAGAATATCATCCTAATTTGTTCTGTACCTAGTTTTCATCTCCAAACCTCCACATTCATGCATTCTTAAATATGTATTCCTTTGCAGAAGGAGTAAACAAACAAAACATTGATGCACCAAGTAAGAATCATCACACCATTTTCCTTCAACATCACACCTCACTGGGGTATAATATTTCTTACAGATCATGACAAAATATCATGGCATTGTCACTCCCAGTCACAGACTATAGTATACGCACAAAACTTATTATCCATGCCCTCCCTTCAACATATCTGGACAGTTTTGTGTCTGTTTTGTGTCTGTTTTCAAGACACTTGGGTTTTAATTTTTTCTCCATACTCATGAATTGGCTGTTGGATTTTTTTTCTCTTACTATTAATTTTGATCCAGCACCTCAAGGTTCTTCAAAAGAGATTTCAATATTAGTTTCTTTTCTCCATTATTCCATTCCCCTTTTCTTTATATTCTATTATTCACAGTGCCTCTCTCCAGTTGCTGTCTTTTCTAAAGAGCTCATCATCCATGCCCCGAGTGCAAAATAATTAATCTGCAGCATTGTATGTACAAAATCCCACTAAGATGCCTGAGGTGGAGGAGGGAAGGAAGCCATACAAGGTCATTCTCTAGGAATCATTTCTTTGCAGTTTTTCCTTGGTCACCAATGGCAGGATGATCATGATTCTAGCATTCCAGGCTCCACAAGTGAGCGTCCTTTTGAAATCCGAGGCAAAAGTTCAATTTCATGTTACTTGAAAAAAGTTTACCCATTGCACATTGCTGTGATCTATACGTTGTCTGGTGAATATTGATAAGGATGGCTCTTCATTGAGTTGAAAATACTTCCTCATTCTTTTCTAATTTCTTCCTCTGCCCTTGCATTCCATTGTTAGGAGGATTGCTGGTTGGAAATACTATAGTTTTCCTAGGGATCTTGTTAAGTGTACTAATTTATGCCCATAAAATGTGGGCAATACCAGACAGGAATTAGCATGAACAAAAAAATGATTTCATTCCTAGAGCTTATTTTGCCAGAGTGTTCTACCTGGAATATAATAATATGAATTTTGTTTTAATTTATTGTTATTTTATCAGACTAAATATTTTCCTTTATTGGCATTAGTACCATAATATCTATTTCTTATCCCTGACTAAATTAAATTTAACCTAACCATACATTTCCTTCTAAATTTAAATTTTCTTTCAATCTAATGTCCATTTCAATTTATAATTTTAAAATAAAGATCATTTCTACAATTTTTAAAAAATCCATTCATTGTTCACATTCTTCACATGAGTTGGTAAGTTATCATGTATCATTAAATGTAATAGATAAACAAAAAAAGTTGATCAAGGAGAGCTAAAACAAAGCCTCTGCTTGGCTGGGTCATCAAAAGGATTGAGAAGTGAAGAATTTCATTTTTGTTCATCAGGATTTTCTTTCTTTATTACAATTTCAGAGACATTAAAAACGTTTAATAATGCTTGAAAAGGTGAATCACATCCGTGAATACACCATACACCAAGGAATGTACACATTTGAAAAACCTATTATCTGTCTAATATTTACCAATGAAAGATGTGTGTTTCAAAATAGTCATTGTGTGATGAAATATACAACCAAGGAGAGTCATACATCATGGTTAGTAATCGAGTTTGAAAGATCCTATGCCCAAGTTTTAAGAAATTAACCACAATTCGATTTCCCACTGTAGATGTGTGCATGGGACCCGTTTAAATTGCTATGACCCTTTATTTTGTAAGTTCATGAGCTTTTCTCTACACACCAAGGTTATGTATATTCATGTAAGAATGAAATTCAGGGAAGCGGCTGTGGCTCAATCAGTAGGGCTCCCGTTTACCATATGGGAGGCCCCGGGTTCGGTTCCCGGGACCTCCTGGTGAAGGCAAGCCCGCCCGCACGGCGTGGTTAGCTGACCCGGAGAGCACAAGCAGCAAGGGGGGTATAAATGAATAAATGAATAAAATCTTTTAAAAAAAAAAAAAAGAATGAAATTCATCACTGAAAAATAGATTAAGGGAAAGAGTGTGATGAGTGTCAAACTTGAAGACTTGGAATTACCTATTACTCTAATATTGTTTTAGTTTTGTGTTTATTCATAGTTGGAGGCTATAATCATGAGTGCATAGAATGGAGTGCGGTTCACACTGCTGGATGGATTAGGTTCTTATGTTTTGTGACCATTCTTCTCCCCCATTATATCTTGTGAATAGACAAGTCCCTCTTTGTCAATTTATGTACCCTACCAGGACCATTTTACTCCAGGGAGTGGGCAGGGGATTGCACAAGTCATAGGAAAATTTTGCGATTGGGATATCTTTGTATTCTGATTTCTGGGGTTTATCTGTGGATTCTGCTTTCTTTGTAAGAATGAGTTTGATTTTATTCCAAGTGATTTCTGAAAAATCATAATGTGGCTAAAAAAGTACTGTTTTATATATGGATACCTGTATCACATTCTCTCTGCACTTGGGAACTACCGAAATATGTCCAGAAAATCGGGACTTGTTTTCTCTGAACCAAATCTGGAGACTTCTAACCACTTACTAAACACTGGTGAAATCATATAAAATGATCTCCTTGAATTAATGAATTAAAATTGCATTATTCAAAAGTGCAGGAAACACTGAGAAGCATTTTTTTCCTCCCTTGACTATTTTCCAAGTTGAAGTCGTTTAATATGATTTCAATAACTATTAGGAGGAAAATCTCTTCCAGATATTTATGTAAAAAATACCTTCCATGTGAATTCTTATCACTGAACCCACTTATTTTTTAAATCTTTTTATTTAATGGGCCTAAGACATTTCATTGACAATTGGCATTCACATGGTATGTGGAAACATTCTCTCCCACTGAGTAAAGGTTTATTTGTGGAGGATAATATATATTTAACAATTCTTTTAAAATCCTTTTCCAAAGAGAACTTTAAAAAGTTTTTTTAAATTTTTCGATATAGCAAATTTCCGTATGAGAGAATATCATTTTAATCTGTTTTATATCTGTTTTTCACCTCCAAACCACCAATTCAATCATTTTAAAATATGTATTTCTTCACAGAATGTGTAAATGAGCAAAATATTGATGCACGCTTTCAAAATACTCACACCGTTTTCCTTCAGCATCACATGACACTAGGGTGTACTTTTTCTTACAGATCATTACAAAATATCACACCATTTTCATCCCCAGTCACAGACTATACTATAAGAACAAAACTGATTATCCATGCCCTGCCTGCCGCATGTCTAGAAAGTTTTATGTATGTGTTGTGTTTGTTTTAAAGACTCTTTGGTATTAATTTATTCCACAATGCTGAGAATTGCCTGGTAATTTTTTTTTCCTTTTACTGCTATTATTGAATCAGCTCTTTCTGTTTCTTCAAAAGATAATTCGAGGTTAGTTTCTTTTCTCCATTATTCCATTCTCCTCTTTTTTTTTTCTATTTTTCACAGTGCCTCTCTCCAGTAGCTGTCTTTTCTAAAGAGCTCATCATCCATGCCCCAAGCTCCAAATATTTAATCTGTAGCATTGTATGTACAAAACCCCTCTAAGATTCATGTGGTGGAGGAGGGAAGGAAGCCACACAAGGTCAGTTCCTAGGAATCGTTTCTTTGCAGTTTTTCCTGGGTAACCAATGACAGGATGATCGTGATTCTAGCATTCCAGGCTCCACAAGGGAGCATCTTTTTGAAACCCGAGGCAAAAGTTCAATTTCATGTTACTTGACAAATTTATCCATTGCATATTGCTGCAATGTATCTTTTGTCTGGTGAATCTTGATAAGGATGACTCTTCATTGAGATAATACTTTCTCATTCTTTTCTCATTTCTTCCTTTGCCCTTAGATTCTATTGTTATGAGTTTTGCTGATTGGAAATAGTATGGTTTTCCTAGTGATTTTGTTATGTGTACTAATTTATGTCAATTAGATGTGTGCAATACCACAGTGGAATTAGAATGAAAAAAATTAATTTATTCTTGGAGATTATTTTGCCTGAGTGTTCTACCTGGAATATAATAATTTGAGTTTTGATGTAATTTATTTTCATCATATCAGATTAATTATTTTCCTTCATAGGCATTCATGACATAATATTTCTTATCTTTGATTATATTAATTCTAACCTAACCTTACATTCCCTTCTAAATTTGAATTTTCTTTCAATCTGATGTCTATTTAAATTTTTAATTAAAAAAAAGAACATCTTTTCAGGAGCTTTATAAACTCCATTCATTATTCACATTCTTCACATGAGGTGTTAAGAGATCATATATTAATAAATGTGATAGATAAAATAATTGTTCATGGAGAGCAAGAAATATCCCTCTGCTTGGCTGTGTCATCAAAAGGATTGACAACTGAAGAATTTTTTTGTTCCTCTGGTTGTCTTTATTGTAATTTTTATAGAGATGCACAAAACGTTTATTAATCATTGAAGAGATGAATCCCATCTGTGAATATATCATACAAAAGGAAATATACTCATTTGAAAAAGAGCTTATTGGTTTAATATTTATCTATAAAAGAGATTTGTTTCTAAATAGTCATTTTGTTAGAACATGCATAACGATATTGAGTCATAAGTCAGGGTTAGTAGTCGAGTTTCAAAGATGCTCAGTTCATGTTTTAAAAAAGGATCCACAATTCGATTTCCCACTGGAGATGTGTGTATGGGACCTACTTAAGATGCTATGACCCTTTATTTTTTACAGTCATGAGCTTTGCTATACACCCCAAGATTTTGTAAGAATGATATTCACCGCTGAAAAATATATTAAAAGAAAGAGTGTGATGAGTGTAAAACATGAATATTTGGCATTGCCTAATATTTTAATGTTCTCTTAGTTTTGTGTTTATTCATTGTTGGAAGCTATAATCGTGAGTGTATAGAATGGAGTGCAGTTCACATTGCTGGATGGATTAGGTTTTTATGTTGTGTGACCCATTATTATCCCCCATGATATCTTGTGAATAGTTGAGTGTCTCTTTGTCAAATTATGTTCCCAACCAGTGACATTTCTCTACAGGTTGTGGGCAGGGTCTTTCACAAGCCATAGGAAAATTTTTTGGTTGGGATCTTTTTGTAATCTGAGTTCCGGGATTTTCTATGGATTCTGCTTTCTTTGTAAGAATGGGTTTGATTTTATTCAAAGTACTTTCTGAAAAAATTAAAATATGGCATAAGAGTATTGTTTTATATATGATACTTGCATCCCATTCTCTCTGCACTCGGGAACTACACAAATATGTCCAGAAAATCAGGACTGGATTTCTTGAAACAGAACCTTGAACACTGTAACCATTCAGGAAAAATTGGTGAAGTCAAATAAATCAATCTCCCCAGAATTATTAGTTTCAAATTGTATAATTCAAAAGCAAAGGAAACACTGAGAAATATTCCTTTCCTCCCATTATTTTCTCCAAGTTGAAGTTGTTTAATATTATTTCACTAATTATTAGGAGGAAAATCTCTAACAGATATTTATGTGAAAAATTCATTCCAGGTGAATTCATATCACTCAACCCACTTATGTTTAAAATCTTATTATTTAAAGGGCCAAAGAAGTTTCGTTTCCAATTGGCATTCACAGCATATTTGGAAACATTCTCTCCCACTAAGAAAAGTTTTATTTGTAGAGGATAATAGATTTTTAACAATTCTTTTAAAATCCCTTTTCAATGAGAACTTTTAAAATGTTTTTGTTTATTTTTAAAATACCAAATTTGCACATGGGAGTATATTGTCCTATCTGTTTATATCTGTTTCTCACCTCCAAATGCCCACATTCATGCACTTTTAAATATGTATTTCTTAGCAGAATGTGGAAATGAACAAAACATTGATGCACTTGTTCTGAATACTCACACCATTTTCCTTTAGCATCACACCACACTGGAGTGTCATATTTCTTATAGGTCATTACAAAATATCAAGACATTGTCAACCCCAGTCACAGATTATACCATAGGCACAAAACTGATTTTCCAGGACTTGCCTACAGCATGTCTAGAGAGTTGTATATATGTGTTGGGCCTGTTTTAAAGACTCTTTGGTTCTAATTTATTCCACAAATTTGAGAATTGCCTGGGGGATTTTTTTCCTTTTACTACTAATATTGAACCATCACTTCATGGTTCTTTAAAGAAAATTCGAGGTTAGTTTCTTTTCTCCATTATTCCATTATCCTTCTCTTTTATTCTATTTTTCACAGTGCCTTCTCTCCACATGCTATCTTATCCAAAGAGGACATCCTCCATGCCCAGAGCTCCAAATAATCTAGGGATTGTATGGACAAAAACCCCTCTAGGATGCCTGTGGTGGAGGAGTGAAGAAAGCCACACAAGGTCAGTTTCCCGGAAGCATTTCTTTGCAGTTTTTCCTGAGTCACCAATGACAGGATGAACGTGATTCTAGTGTTCCAGTCTCCACAGAAGAGCGTCTTTTTGAAATATGGAGCAAAAAGTTCAATTTCATTTTACTTGAAAAATTTATCCATTGCACTTTGCTGCCATATATCTGTTGTCTGGTGAATTTTGATAAGGATGGCTCCTCAGAGATGACAATAATTTCGCATTCTTTTCTCATTTCTTCTTCTGCCCATAGAATCCATTGTTATGAGGATTGCTGGTTGTAAATATGGTTGTCCAAGTGATATTGTTTTGCCTACTAATTTATGTCAATTAGATGTGTGTAATACCACAGTGGAATTAGCATGAAATTTTTTTTTTCATTCCTGGAGATAATTTTGCCTGAGTGTTCTACCTGGAATAAAATAATTTGAATTTTGATTTAATTTATTGTCATCATATCAGACTAATTATTTTCCTTCATAGGTGTGTGTGACATAATATCTATTTCTTATCATTGATTATATTAATTCTAACCTAACCTTACATTCCCTTCTAAATTTACATTTTCTTTCAATCTGATGTCTATTTCAATTTATAATTTTAAAATAAAGATCTTTTCAAGACCCTTAAAAATTCCATTCATTATTCACATTCTTCACATGTTCAAGGAGAGCCAGAAATATACCTCTGTTTGCTGTGTCATCAAAAGGATAGAGACCTGCAGAATTAATTTTTTTTTTATTATGGGTAAAAATCAAAATTCTCACAATACATAGAAACATTTGCAATATGATATATAAATATATATATACATATATGTGTATTTGCTTACAAAAATGTTATTTATAGATATATATACATATATTTTAAGACGTGCTTAGATTACCCAAAATATTACACGGAACCCACTGGGATTCCCATGTTCCCCACCTCCCACACCTCTCACCACATCCCCCACAAACATCTCCCACAGTGTGGCCCACCATCCTCAATGAACTTACACATCCTGGAGCCTTGCCACCAACCATAGACCACAGTTCACACTGTAGACCTCACTCTCTCCCACTCAGTTCTGAGTGGTGTGTGCTGATTTAAAATGGCCTACATCCGTTGCCAAACAGTACTCATCACAATTCAATTTCCCCTGGGAGATGTGTCTATGGGACCCATTTAAGTTTCTATGTCCATTTATTTTGTAAGGTGATGAGTTTTGCTCTCTGCACCAAGTTCATGTATGATTATGTACGAATGATATACATGACTGAAAAATAGATTAAGAGAAAGAGTGTGGTGAGTGTCATACATGAAGGCTAGGAATTGTCTATTTCTTTAAAGTCTTATTTTTGTGTTTCTTCATTGTTGGAGGCTACTATCACGCATGCATAGAATGGAGTGTCATGCACATTGCTGGTGAATTAGGTTCCTGTTTTTATCACCCATTCTTCTCCCCCATGTTATCTTGTGAATAGTTGAGTTGCTCTTTGTCAACTTATGTACCCTACCAGTGCCTTTTCAGTCCACAGTGTGGACGTGGCCTTTCACAAGCCAAAGGAGAATTTTGTGGTTAGGAACTCTTTATATTCTGTGTTCCAGGGATTATCTGTGGCTTCTGCTTTCTTGTAAGAATGAGGTTGATTTTATTACAAATCTTTAATTGAAGAACTTTCTGAAAAATTAAAATGTGGCATAAGATTATCATTTTATGTATGTATATCTGCATCACATTTCTCTGCACTCTGGAACTATCCAAATATGTCCAGAAAATCAGGACTGGCTTTTTTTGTAACAGTACCTGGTGCCCTCAAACCATTCAGTAAACACTGGTGAAGTCATGTAAAATTATCTCCTGTAATTAATAATTTAAAATTGTGTTAATCAAAAGTGGGGGAAATACTGAGAAGCCCTTCTATGCCTCCCATTACTATTCTCCAAGTTGAACTAGTTTGATATTATTTCATTAACTATGAGGAGGAAAGTCTGTTAAAGATATTTATGTGAAAAATTCGTTCCACACGAACTCCTATCATTAATGCCACTTATTGTTAAAATATTACTTAAAATAGATGAGAAAATTCATTTGGAATTAGCATTCACAGAGTATGAGGGAATATTCTTTCCCTATATGTAAAGGATTATTTGTAGATGATCATAGATATTTAACCATTCTTTTAAAATCCATTTTTCACCAAGAACTTTTAAAAAGTGTTTTTTTATTTTTAATATACCAAATTTGCATATGAGAAAATATATTCCAAATGTGTTTTATATCTTATTTTCACCTCCAAACACCCACATTCATTCTTTTTTATTTTTAATGCCTTTTTAATATATATATTTTAGCAGATAGTAGTGTAAACCAACAAAACATTGATGCACTCGATCAGAATCCTCACACCAATTTCCTTCAGCATCACACAACCCTGGGGTGTAATATTTCTTACAAATCATGATAAAATATCGTGGTATTGTCACCCCCAGTCACAGACTATACTATATGCACAAAACTGATTATCCATGCCCTGCCTTCAACATGTCTGGGGAATTGTGTGTATGTGTTGTGTCTGTTTTAAAGGCTCTTGTGTTTTAATTCTTTTCCCATAGGCGTGAATTGACTGGTGTATTTTTTTCGTTTTACTGCTAATTTAGAAACAGCACCTTAAGGTACTTCAAAAGAGAATTCGAACTTAAGTTTCTTTTCTCCACTATTCCATTCTCCATCTCAATGTATTCTGTTTTACACAGTGCCTTCTCACAGGTTGCTGTCTTTTCCAAAGAGCTCATCCTCCATGCTCCATGCACCAAATAATTATTCTGTGGCATTGAATGGATAAAACCCATCTGGGATCCCTGTGGTATAGAAGGGAAAGAAGCCACACAAGGCCAGTTGCTGGTAATTTTTTCTTGCACGTTTTCCTGGGTCACCAATTGCAGTATGTCTGTGATTCTATGCTTCCAGGCTCCGCAAGAAGGAGAACTTCATTTAATCTGCAGCAAAAATTTCAATTTCATCTTACTTGAAAAGCTTATCCATTGCACTTTGATGGGATGCATCTGGTGTCTGGTGAATTTTGATAGGGATGGCTGTTCATTGAGATGACAATACTTTCTCATTCATTTCTCATTTCTTCAACTTCCCTTGGATTCCATTGGTATGAGGACTGCTGGTTGGATATAGTATGGTTTTCCTAGTGACCTTGTAATGTGTATTAATTTATGCCCATTAGATGTGTGGAATACCAAAGAGGAATCAGCATTTAAAAAAATTATTTCTTTCCCAGAGATTATTTTGCCAGAGTGTTCTACCTGGAATATAATAATTTGAATTTTGTTTTGATTTATTGTCATTATATCAGACTAATTATTTTCCTTTCTTGGTGTTAGTGGCATACTATGTATTTCTTAACATTGAGTATATTAAATCTAACCTAACATTACATTCCCTTCTAAATTTACATTTTCCTTCAATCTGATGTCCTTTTAAATTAATAATTTTAAAATAGAGATCTTTCCAACAGCTATAAAAAATCCATTCATTGTTCACATTCTTCACATGAGGTGGTAAGTGATCATATATCATTAAATGTAATAGAGGGAAGCGGCTGTGGCTCAATCAGTAGGGCTCCCGTTTACCATATGGGAGGCCCCGGGTTCGGTTCCCGAGGCCTCTTGGTGAAGGCAAGCCCGCCCGCACGGCGTGGTTAGCTGACCCAGCGAGCACAAGCAGCAAGGGGGGGATAAATGAATAAATAAATAAAATCTTAAAAAAAAAAAAAAAGTAATAGATTAAAAAAAATTGTTCAAGTAGAGCCAAAAAAATTCCTCTTCTTGGCTGTGTCATCAAAACGATTGAGAAGTGAAGAATTTTTTTGTTGTTCATCTGTTTATTCTTTCTTTATTATAATTTTTATAGAGATACTGAAAAGTTAAAATAATGATTGAAGAGATGAATCACATCCGTGAATATACCATACACCAGGAAATGTGCACTTTGGAAAAAGAGGTTATTGGTTTAATATCTATCACTAAAAGTGATGTGTTTGAAAATAGTCATTTTGTGATGACATATACAGCCAAGGAGAGTCATACATAATGGTTAGTAGTTGAGTTTCAATATTGCTTTGTCCAAGTTTTAAAAAATGAACCACAATTAGATTTCCCACTTAGGATGTGTGTATGGGACCTATTTAAGTTACTATGACTCTTTATTTTATGAGATCATGAGCTTTGCTCTACACACCAAGTTTATTTATGTTCATCTAAGATTGAGAGCCATCACTGAAAATAGATTAAGAGAAAGAGTGTGATGAGTGTCCAACATGAAGGTTTGGAATTAAAATTACTCTAAACTTGTCTTAGTTTTGTGTTTATTCATTGATGGAGACTATAATCGTGAGTGCATAGAATGGGGTACGGTTCACACTGCTGGATGGATGAGGTTCTTCTGTTTTGAGAACCATTTTACTCCCCCATGATGTCTTATGAATAGGTGAATCCCTCTTTGTCCATTCATGTAGCCTACCAGTGCCTTTTCACTCCAGGGTGTGGGCACGGGCTTCCACAAGTCATAGGAAAATTTTGCAATTTTGGGCTCTTCGTATTCTGAGATCCGGGGTTGATCTGTGGATTCTGCTTTCTTTGTAAGAATGAGTTTGATTTTATTCCAAGAACTTTCTGAAAATTTAAAATGTGGCATAAGGGTATTGTTTTAGATATGGATACCTGCATCACGTTCTCTCTGCACTCAGGAATTACCTAAATATGTGCAGAAAATTGGGACTCGTTTTCTTGAAGCAGAACCCTGAGCCTTCGAACCCCTGCTGTTGAAATAATGTAAAGTGATCTCTTTGAATAATCTATTTAAATTTGTGTTATTCAAAAGTGGAGGAAACACTGAGAAGCATTTCTTTGCTTCCCTTGACTATTTTCCAAGTTAAACTGGCTTGATAGTATTTCATTAACTACTAGGAAAAAATCTGTTTCAGATATGTGTGTGAAAAATTCGTTCCACTCAACTCATATCATAGAAGCCACTTCTTTTTTTTTTTATTTTTTTTTTATTTTTTAAATTTATTTATTCATTTATCCCCCCCTTGCTGCTTGTGCTCGCTGGGTCAGCTAACCACGCCGTGCGGGCGGGCTTGCCTTCACCAGGAGGCCCCGGGAACCGAACCCGGGGCCTCCCATATGGTAAACGGGAGCCCTACTGATTAAGCCACAGCCGCTTCCCTGAGCCACTTCTTTTTAAAATCTTATCATTTAAAAGGGTTAAGAACATTCACAGGGTATGTGGAAACATCCTCTCCCTCTATGTAGAGGTTTATTTGTAGATGATAATAGATATTTAACTATTCTTTTAAAATCCATATATCAACAAGAACTTTTAAAAAGTTTTTTTAATATACCAAATCTGTATATGAGAGAAAATCATCTTAATCTATTTCATATCTAGTTTTCACATCCAAACCCTCATATTCATGCATTTTAAAATATGTATTCCATAGTAGAATGTGTAAACAAAGAAAATATTAATGCACTCATTCAGAATCATCACACCACTTTCCTTCAGCATCACACCTCACTGGGGTTTAATATTTGTTACACATCATGGTAAAAATATCATGGTATTGTCACCACCAGTCACAGACTATACTTTATGCACAGAACTGATTATCCTTGGCCTGTCTACAACATAACTGGAGATTTATGTGTATTTGTTGTGTATGTTATTAAGACTCTTGGGTTTTAATTTTTTCTGCATAGTCATGAATGGACTGGTGGATTTTTTTTCATTTTCATGCTAATTTTGAAGGAGCACCTCACAGTTCTTCACTAGAGAATTCGAGCTTAGTTTCTTTTCTTTGCTATTGCATTCTCCTCCTCTTTCTTTTCTATTTTTTCACAGTGACTTCTTTCCAGTTGCTCTCTTTTCCAAAGAGCTCATCCTCCATGCAATGAGCTCCAAAATAATTACTCTGTGGCATTTTATTGACAAAACCCATCTAGGATTCCTGTGGTGGAGGAGGAATAAAAGCCATACAAGTCCAGTTGCTTGGAATCATATACTAACCCTATGTCCTATTTCATCGATTGCATGATGATGGTGATTCTAGTGTTCCAGTCTTCATAAGTGGGATCCCTTTTGAAATCCAGGGCAAAAGTTTATTTTCATGTTACTTGAAATACTTATCCATTACATTTTCCTGGGATGTAAGGGGTATGGGGAATTTTGATAAACAAGGCTCTTCATTGAGATGACAATACTTTCTCATTATTTTCTCATTTCTTCCTTTGCCCTTGGATTCCGTTGTTATGAGGCTTGCTGGTTGGAAATATAATGCTTATCTTAGTGATATTGTCATTTGAACTAATTTATGCCAAGAGGTATGTGCAATACCAAAGAGGAATTAGCAGGAAAAAATTTTATTTCATTTGTAGAGATTATATTGTCTGAGTGTTCTACCTGGAATATAATAATTTGAATTTTGATTTAATTTATAGTCATTATATCAAACTAATTATTCTCCTTTTAGACATTAGTGCCATACTATCTATTTCTTATCATTGATTATATTAAATGAAACCTAACCTTACTTTCATTTCATAATTTATATTTTCTTTCATTTTGATGTCCATTTCAATTTGTAGTTTTAAAATAAAGACCTTTTCAACATATTTTAAAAGCCATTTATTGTTCACCTTCTCCACATGAGGTGGTAAGCGATCATATATCAATAAAACTGAAAGATAAACAAAATAAATTTTTCAGGGAGAGCCAGAAATACGCCTCTGCTTGGCTGTGTCATCAAAAGGATTCAGAAGTGAAGAATTTTTTTTGTTCATCTGGTTTTTCTTTCTTTATTAAAATTTCATGTAGATTTTGAAAAGGTTTGATAATGATTGAGGAGATGAATTCACATCAGTGAATATACCATACACCTGCGTATGTACACATTGAAAAATCAGGTTATTTGTTTAATATTTATCAATAAAAGATATGTGTTTCAAAATAGTCATTTTGTGAGGACATGTATACCCAAGGTGAGTCATACATCATGGTTAGTATTCGAGTATGAAAGATCCTCTGGCCAAGTTTTACAAAATGATCCACTTAACGATTTCCTGCTGAGATGTGTGTATGGGACCCATTTAAGTTGCTGGGTCCTGTTATTTTTTAAGTTCATGAGTTTTGCTCTGCACACCAAATTTATGTATGTTCATGTCCGAATGGTATCTGTCACTGAAAAATAGATTAAGAGAAAGAGTGTGGTAGTGTCAAATATGAAGGCTCAGAATTGCCTATTTTTCTAAAGTTGTCTTAGTTTTGTATTTCTTTGTTTTTGGAGGCAATAATTGTGTTTGCATAGAATGGAGCGCAGTGCACATTCCTGGTAGATTAGGTTCTTGTTTTTTTCACCCATTCTTATCCCCCAAGGTATCTTGTGAATAACTGAGTCCTTCATTGTCAACTTATGTACCCTACCAGTGCCTTTTTGCTCCAGGGTGTAGGCAGGGGCTTTCATAATCCATAGGAAAATTTTGCATTTAGGAGCTCTTTGTATTTTGAATTCCGTGTTTTATCTGTGGCTTCTGCTTTCTTTGTAAGAATGAGGTGGATTTTATTCTAAGAAATTTCTGGAAAATTAAAACTTGGCCTTTGAGTATTGTTTTACATATAGATACCTGCATTACATTGTCTCTGCAGGCCGGAACTATACAAATATATCCATAAAATCAAGACTGGGTTTTTTGTAACAGTACTTGGAGCCTTCTAACCATTCAATAAACACTTGTGAATTCATGTAAAATGATTTCCTGTGAATTATCAATTGAAAATTGTGTTAACCAAAAACGGAGGAAACACTGAGAACCATTTCTATTCCTCCCATTACTCTTCTCCAAGTTGAAGTAGTTAGATATTATTTCCACACCATC
Source organism: Tolypeutes matacus (assembly GCA_026826555.1). Lineage (NCBI taxonomy): Eukaryota > Metazoa > Chordata > Mammalia > Cingulata > Chlamyphoridae > Tolypeutes > Tolypeutes matacus. Next base: position 331,853 of record JAKSZT010001078.1, on the reverse strand, counting down.
TCATATCATTGAAGCCACTTATTATTATAATCGTATTATTTAAAAGGGATAAGAACGTTCACTTGGAATTAGCATTCACAGAGTATGTGGGAACATCCTGTCCCTCTATTAAAAGGTTTATTTGTAGATGATCATAGATATTTAGCCATTCTTTTAAAATCCATTTTTCAATGAGAAAATTTAAGAAGTGTTTCTTTATTTTTAATATACCAAATTGGCCTATGATAGAATATTGTCCAAACTTGTTTTATATCTACTTCTCACCTCCAAACACCCTCATTCCTTTTTTTCATGCATTTATAATATATATTCCTTAGCAGATTGCGTAAACGACAAATACTGATGCACTCATTCAGAATACTCACACCATTTTCCTTCAACATCATACCACCCAGGGGTGTAATATTTCTTACAGATCATGAAAAAATATCATGGAATTGTCTCCCCCAGTCACAGATTATACTTTATGAGGAAAACTGATTATCCATGCTCTTCCTTCAACATGTCTGGAGATATGTGTGTATGTGTTCTGTCGTTTTAAAGACTCTTGGGTTTTAATTTTTCCATGTAGTCATGAATTGATTGGTGGATTTTTTTCCTTTTACTGTTTACTTTGAGCCAGCATCTCAATGTTTTTGAGAGAGAATTTGAGCATATTTTCTTAGCTCCACTATTCCACATTCCTTCTCTTCCTTTTCTACTTTTCACAGTGCCTTCCTACGGGTATATCTCTTTTCCAAAGTGCTCATCCTCCATGCCCTGAGCTCCAGAAAATTATTCTGCAGCATTGAAAGGACAGTACCCATCTTGGATGCCTGTGGTGGAGAAGGGAAAGAAGCCACACAAGTCCAGTCGCTCATAATTTTTTCTTTGCCATTTTTCCTTGCACACCAATGGCAGCATGTCCATGATTGTAGCATTCCATACTCCACAAGAGGGAGCCCTTTTTTAAATCTGGTGCTAAAATTTCAATTTCATGTTATTTGTAAAGCTTATCCATTGCTCTTTGCTGGAATGTATCTGGTGTGTGGTGTATTTTGTTAGGGATGGCTCTTAATTGAGATGACACTACTTTCTCATTCTATTCTCAATTTTTCCTCTGACCATTGAAACCACTGTTATGAGGATTCCTGGTTGAAAATAATATGGTTTTCCTAGTGATGTTTTTAAGTGTACTAATTATGCCATACTATATGTGTAATACCAAAGATGAATTAGCATGAAAAAAAAAATCATTTCATTCTTAGAGATTATATTCCCTGAGTGTTATACCTGGAATATAATAATTTGCATTTTGATTTAAATTATTGTCACTATATCAAATTAATTACTTTCTTTATAGGTTTTAGTGTCATACTATCTATTTCTTAACATTGATTATATTTAATCAAACCTCACCTTACTTCCCCTTCAATATTCACATTTTCTTTCATTCTGATGTCCATTTCAATTTGTAGTTTCAAAATAAAGACATTTTCAACACCTTTAAAAGAGCGATTCATTTTCCACTAACTTCACATGAGGTGGTAAGTGATCATATATTAATAAAACTGATAGATAACCAAAATAAAATTTTCAAGGGTTTCCAGAAATACACCTCTGCTTAGCTGTGTCTTCAAAAGAATTGAGAAGGGAAGAATTTTTTGTTCATCTGGTTATTAAAATTTCAAAGAGATATTGAAAAGGTTTAATATTGATTGAGAGATGGATCACATCCTTGAATATACCATACACAAGGGAATGTACACATTTGAAAAACATATTATCTGTCTAATATTTACCAATAAAAGAGATAGGGTAAGAAAATATTTTTTTGTGAGGACATGTTCTCCCAAGTTGAGTCATAAATCATGGTTAGTAGTCAAGTTTGAAAGATACTCTGGCCAATTTTTTTGGAAATGTACAACAATTCGATTACCTGCTGGAGTTGTGTGTATGAGACCCCTTTAAGTGGCTATGTTCCTTTATTTTGTAAGGTCATGGGATTTGCTGGACACAGCAAGTTTATGTATGTTCATGTACAAATGATGTATGTCACTGAAAAATAGATTAAGGGAAAGAGTGTATTGAGTGTCAAACATGAAGGCTTGGAATTGCCTATTGCTCTAAGGTGTCTTAGTTTTGTTTTTCTTCATTGTTTTAGCCTATAATCACATGTTCTTAGAATGGAGTGCCGAGCTCAATGCTGATGGATTAACTTTGCTGTTTTATGACCCATTCTTCTCCCCCGTGATATCTTGTGAATAGTTGAGTCCCTTTCTTTCAACTTACTTAGAGTACTAGTGCCTTTTCTTTCCAGGGTGTGAGCAGGGGCTTTCACAAGCCATAGGAAAATTTTGCAATTGGGAGCATGTTATATCCGGAATTCTGGGGTTTATCAAACAAAACATTGATGGATTCATTCACAATACTCACTATATTTTCCTTCAGCATCACACCACGCTGGGGTGTAATATTTCTTACAGATCATGATAAAATATCATGGCATTGTCACCCCCAGTCACAGAATATACTACATGCACAAAACTGATTATCCATTTCCAGCCTTCCACATTTCTGTAGATTTGTGTTTATGGGTTGTGTCTGTTTTAAAGACTCTTGGGTTTAATTTTCTCCACATACTCATGAATTGACTGATGGATGTTTTTCCTTTACTGCTAGTTTTGGACCAGCATCTAAAGGATCTTCGAAAGAGAATTCAAGGTAAGTTCCTTTTCTCCCATATTCTATTCCCCTTCTATTTCTTTTCTATTTTTCACACAGACTTCCCTCCAGTTGCTGTCTTTTCTAAAGAGCCCATGCTCCATGCCCCAAGCTCCAAGTAATTATTCTGTGGCATTGAAAGGTCAAAACCCATCTAGGCTCCCTGTGGTGGTGAAGGGAAAGAAGCCACACAAGGCCAGTTGCTCATAATTTTTTCTTTGCCATTTATCCTGGGTCATCAATGGCAGCATGTTGGTGATTCTAATTTTCCAGGCTCCACAAGAGGGAGCCCCTTTTTAAATCCAGGGCAAAACTTTCAATTTCAGGTTACTTGAAAGCTTATCCATGGCACTTTGCTGCAATGTATCTGGTTTCTGCTGAAATTTGATAGGGATGGCTCTTAATTTAGTAGACAATGCTTTCCCATTCTTTCCTCATTTCTTCCTCTGCCCTTGGATTCCATTGTTATGAGGACTGCTGCTTGGAAATACTATGGTTTTCCTAGTGATTTTGTTAGGTGTACTAATTCATGCCAATGAGATAAGTGCAATACCAAAGAGGAATGAGTATGAAAAAAATTATTTCATTCCAAGGCATTATTTTGTCTGATTGTTCTACCTGGAATATAATAATTCAAAAAATTTTAAATTATTGTCATTATATCAGATTAAGGATTTTCGTTTATAGGTGATAGTGCCATTTTATTTATTTCTTATAATTGATTATATTAATTATAACCTAATCTCACATTCCCTTATAAATTTACATTTTCTATAATCTGATGTCCATTTGTAATTTTAATAAAGACCTTTTCAACCACTTTTATTTTAAAATAAAGACCTTTTCAACATCTTTAAAAAAGCCTTTCATTGTTCTCTTTCTTCATATGAGGTGGTAAGTGATCATATATATTAATAAAGCTGATATATAAACAAAAAAACTTGTTCAAGAAGAGCCAGAAAAATGACTCTGCTTGGCTGTGTCATCAAAAATATTTAGAAGGGAAGAATTTCATTTTTGTTCCTCTCATTTTTCTTTATTTATTATAAATTTTTAGAGGTTTGAAAACTTTTTATAAAAATTGAAGAGATGATTTCACATCTGTGAATATATCATACACCAGGGAATGTACACATTGGAAAAACAGGGTTTTGATTTAATATTTATTATAAAAAAATTCAATTGTTTCAAAATAGTCATTTTGTGAAGACATGTACACCCAAGTTGATTCATGCATCATGGTTAGGAGCCGAGTTTGAAAGATGGTTTGCCAAGTTTTAAAAAATGAGCCGGAAATCGATTTCCTGCTGGAGATGTTTGTTTTGGGCCCCTTTAAGATGATATGTCCCTATATTTTGTAAGTTCATGAGTTTTGCTCTATACACCAAATTTATGTATGTTCATGTATGAATGGTATCCATCACTGAAAAATAGATTAAGAGAAAGAGTGTGGTAGTGTCAAACATGAAGCCTCAAAATTGACTATTTCTCTAAAGTTGTCTTAGTTTTGTGTTTCCTTGTTTTAGGAGGCTGTAATCACGTGTGCATAGAATGGAGTACAGTGCAAACTGCTGGCACACTAGGATCTTGTTTTTTCACCCATTCTTCACCCCCAAAATATCTTGTGAATAACTGAGTCCCTCTTTTTAAACTTATGTACACTGCCACTACCTTTTCACTCCAGGGTGTAGGCAGGGTCTTCAACAATCCATATGAATATTTTGGGTTTACGAGGTCTTTGTATTCTGTGTCCTGGCGTTTATTTGTCCCTTTTGCATTCTTTGTAAGAATGAGGGTGATTTTATTCCAAGTCTTTATTCCAAGAAATTCCTGAAAATTTAAAATATGGCATTAGAATATTGTTTTACATTTGGATACCTGCATCATATTGACTGCACTCCAGAATTATCCAAATATATCCAGAAATTCAAGACTGGTTTTTTTTGAAACAGTACTTGTAGCCTTCTAATCATTCAGAAAACACTTGTGAAGTCATGTAAAATGATCTCCAGTGAATTATTGATTTAAAAGTGTGTTAATTCAAAGGGGAGGAAACACTGAGTAGCACTTCTATTCCTCCCATTAATATTCTCCAAGTTGAAGTAGTTTGATATTATTTCATTAACTATTAGGAAGTAAGTCTGTTAAAGATATTTATGTGAAAAATAAGTTCAACAACTTCTCATATCATTAAAGCCACTTATTAAAATCTTATTATTTAAAAGGGGTAAGAACTTTGATTTGGAATTAGCATTCACAGTGTATGTGGGAACATCCTGTCCCTTTAAGTAAAGGTTTATTTGTAGATGATCATAGATATTTAACCAATCTTTTAAAATCCATTTTTCAATGAGAACTTTTAAGATGTGTTTCTTTATTTTTAATATGCCAAATTTGCCTATGAGAAAATATCATCCAAATTTTTTTTATATCTAGTTTTCACCTCCAAACACCCACATTCATTCAGTTTTAATTTTTTTCATGCATATTAAAGATATATTCCTTAGCAGATATTTTAAATGAACAAACATTGATGCACTTGGTCAGAATCCTCTCACCATTTTCTTTCTGCATCACACCACCAAGCGGCGTAACACTTCTTACAGATCATGATAAAATATCATGGTATTGTCACCATAATCAGAGATTATACTATATGCACAAAACTCATTAACAATGCCCTGCCTCAAAATATCTGCACAATTGTGTATATGTGTTGTGTCTGTTTTAATGACTCTAGTGTTTTAATGGTTTCCACATAGTCATGAATTGACAGGTGGAGTTTTCTCTTTTACTGCTAATTTTGAATCAGCACCTCAAGTTTGTTCAAAAGAGAATTCGAGCTCAGTTTCTTCTATCCAGTATTTCATTCTTCTTCACTTTCGTTTCTATTTTTCACAATGCCTTCTCACAGGTTGCTGTCTTTTCCAAAGAGTTCATCCTCCATGCCCCGAACTCCAAATAATTATTCTGTGCCATTGAATGGACAAAACCCATCTATGATCCCTGTGGTGGAGAAATGAAGGAAGCCCCACAAGGACAATTGCTGGTAATTTACACTTTGCCATTTTTCCTGGGTCACCAATGGCTTCATGTCAGTGATTCTAGCATTCCAGGCTCCACAAAAGGGAGCACTTTCTCAAACTCGGTAAAATTTTCAATTTCATATTACTTAAAAAGCTTATCCATTGCACTTTGCTGGGATGTATCTGTTGTCTGGTGAATTTTGATAAGTATGGCTCTTGATTGAGATGACAATTCTTTCTAATTTCTTCCTTGGCCTTGGATTCCATTGTTATGAAGATTGCTTGTTGGAAATACTATGGTTTTCCTGGTGATCTTGTTATGTGTACAAATTTATTCCAATGAGATATGTGCAATATCAGAGAGGAATTTGAATGAAAAAAAAATATTTCATTCCAAGAGATTATTTAGTCTGAGTGTTCTACATGGAAGATAATAATTTGAAATTTGTTTTAAGTTATTGTCATTATAACACAATAATGATTTTCCTTTATACTCCTTCGTGCCATACTATTTCTTATCCTTGATTATATTAAATTTAATCTAACCTCCCTTTCCCTTCTAAATTTACATTCTCTTTCCTTCTGATATTCATTTCAATTTGTAATTTTAAAATAAAGTCCTTTCCTACAGCTTTAAAAAAGCAATGAATTGTTCTCTTTCATCACATGAGGTGGTAAGTGATCATATATATTAATAAAACTCATAAATAAACCAAAAATTTGATCAAGGAGAGCCAGAAAAACCTCTCTGCTTGGCTGTGTCAACAAAGGTCTCAGAAATGAAGAATTTTATTTTTGTTCATCTGGTTTTTCTTTCTTTATTATAATTTTTAGGGAGATTGGATAGGTTTAATAATGATTGAAGAGATGAATTCACATCCGTGAATATACCATACACCAGGGAATGTACACATTGGAAAAACAGGTTTTCAGTTTAATATTTATTAATAAAAGAGTTATGTTTCAAAATAGTCATTTTGTGAGGACATGTACACCCAAATTGAGTAATACATCATGGTTATTAGTCGAGTCTGAAAGATGCTCTGGCCCAGTTTCTAAAAAATGAGCCACATTTCGATTTCCTGCTGGAGATGTGTTTATGGGACCCCTTTAAGTTGCTATGTCCCTTTATTTTGTAAGTTCAAGAGTTTTGCTCTACACACCAATTTTATATATGTTAATATACAAATTGTATACATCACTGAAAAATAGATTAAGAGAGAGAGTGTGGTGAGTGTCAAACATGAAGCCTTTGAATTCCATTTTTCCCTGAAGTTCTCTTAGTTTTGTGTTTCTTCATTGTTGGAGGACATAATCTCATGTGCATACAATGGAGCACAGTGCACACAGCTGGTGGATTAGGTTCTTATTTTTTATCTCCCATTCTTCTCCCCCATAATATGTTGTGAATAGTTGAGCGCTGCTTTGTCAACTTAGCTAACTTACCAGTTTCTTTTCAATTCAGGTTGAGGGCAGGGGCTTTCACAAGCCATGGGAAAATTTTGCAGTTAAGGGCTCTTTGTATACTGAGTTCTGGGGTTTATCTGTGGCTTCTGCTTTCTTTTTAAGAATTACCTTGATTTTATTCCAAGTCTTTATACAAAGAACTTTCTGAAAAATTAAAATGTGGCATAAGAGTATTGTTTTATATATGGACACCTGCATCAAAATGTCTCTGCATGCTGGAACTACCCAAATATGTCCTGAAAATCAGGATTGTCTTTCTTGAAACAGAACCTGGAGCCCTCTAACCATTCAGGAAATACTGGTGAAGTCATCTAAAATGATATCCCCTGAATTATCAATTTCAAATTGTGTTATTCAAAACTGGAGTGAACACTGAGTATCATTTCTTTTCCACCCATGATTATTCTCTAAGTTAAAGTAGTTTAATATTATTTCAATAACTATTAGTAGGATAATATCTTCCAGATATTTATGTGACAACTACATTCCACAAGAATTCCTATCACTGATTCACTTATCTATAAAATCATATTATTTAAAGGGCTTAAGAAATTTCATTTACAATTGGCATTTACAGGGTATGTGGAAACATTCTCTCCTACTCTGTAAAGGTTTATTTGTAGAGGATATTAGATATTTAACAATTCTCTTAAAATACTTTTTCAATGAGAACTTTTAAAAAGTTTAGTTTAGTTTTAATATACCAAATTCTTGTACGACAGAATATCATCCTAAAATGTTTTATAACTGGTTTTCACCTCCAAAACAGATTTTCATGCATTTTTAAATATGTTTTTCTTAGCAGAATGTATAAATGAACAAAATATAGATGCACTCGTTCAGAATACTCACATCATTTTCCTTCAGGATCACACCACCCTGGGCTGCAATATTTCTTACAGATCATTATAAAATATCAAGTCATTGTCATCCCCAGTCACAGGCTATACTATATGCACAAAACTGATTATCCATGCCCTGCCTACAGCATGTCTAGAGCATTTTATGTATTTGTTGTGTCTGTTTTAAAGACTTTTTGGTTTTATTTTATTCCACAATGTTGAGAATTGCCTGATGGATTTTTTTTCCTTTTACTGCTAATATTGATTCAGCAATTCATGGTTCTTCAAAAGAAACCCGAGGTTAGTTTCTTTCCTCCATTATTCCATTCTCCTTCTCATTCTTTCTATTTTTCACAGTGCCTTCTCTCCAGTTGCTATCTTTTCCAATGAGCTCATCCTCCATGCCCCGAGCTCCAAATAATTTATCTTTGGCATTGTATGTACAAAACCCCTCTAGGATATCTGCAATGGAGCAGGGAAGAAAGCCTGACCAGGTCAGTTTCTAGGAATCATTTCATTGTAATTTGTCCTGGGTCACCAATGACAGGATGACCATGATTCTGAAATTCCAGGCTCCACAAGTGAGCATCCTTTTGAAATCCGGGGCAAAAAGTACAATTTCATGTTACTTGAAAATTTATCCATTGCACTTTGCTGTGATGTATTTGTTGTCTGTTGAATTTTGATAAGGATGGGTCTTGATTAAGATGACAATACTTTCTCATTTCATCCTCAGCCATTGGATTCCATTGTTCTGCGGTTGGCTGGTTGGAAATATTATGGTTTCCCTAGTGATCTTGTTATGTGTACAAATTATGGCAATGAGATGAGGAATTAGCAAGAAAAATTTTATTTCATTCTGAGAGAATATTTTTACTGAGTGTTCTACCTGTAATATAATAATTTGAATTTTGTTTTAATTTATTTTCTTTATATTAGAATTATTATTTTCCTTTATAGGCATCAGTCCCATACTATCAATTTCTTAACATTGATTATAGTAAATCTAACCTAACCTTACATTGTCTTCTAAATTTACACTTTCTTTAAATCTAATGTTAATTTCAATTTATAATTTTAAAATGAAGACCTTATAAACAGCTTTAAAAACGCTATTCATTGTTCTCTCTCTTTACATCATGTGGAAAGTGATCGTTTATTAATTAACTGCTAGATTTAAAAAAAAAAAAAAGGTTCAAGGAGAGCCAGAAAAACCTCTTTGCTTCACTGTGTCAACAAAAGGATTGAGAATTGAGGAATTTCTTTTTTGTTCATCTGGTTTTCTTTCTTTATTATAATTTTAATGGAGCTATTGAAAAGGTTTGATAATAATTGAAGAGATGAAATCACATCCGTGATTATATCATACACCAAGGTATTTAGATATTGGAAAATCAGTTTATTGGTGTAATATTTATCATTTTAAGAGATGTGCTCTGAATAGTCATTTTGTGAGGACATGTACACCCAAGGTGAGTCATGCATCATGTTAATAGTCAAGTTTGAAAAATGCTCTGGCCAATTTTTTAAAAATGAACCAAAATTAAATTTTCCACTGGAGATGTTTGTAATGGACCCCTTTAAGTTGATATCTCCCTTTACTTTATAAGGTCAGGAGTTTCTTCTACACACCACATTTATGTATGCTCATGTAAGAATGATATCCATCAAGGAAAAATAGATTAAGAGAAAGAGTGTGGAGAGTGTCTAACATGAATGCTTGGAATTGCCTATTTCTCTAAGATGTCTCAGTTTTGTGTTTCTTCATTGTGCGAGGCTATAATCACATGTGCATAGAATGGGGCATGTTGCACACTGCTGGATGGATTAGGTTCCTGTGATTTATGACCCATTCCTCCACCCCATGATATCTTGAGAATAGTGGAGTCTCTCTTTTTCAACATATGTACACTACTAGTGACTTTTCTCCACATGTTGTGCGCAGGCACATTCACAAGCCATAGAAAAATTTTGCGGTTGGGAGCTCTTTGTATTCAGTGTTCCTTGGTTTATCTCTGGATTCTGCTTTCTTTGTGAGAATTAGTTTGATTTTATTCCAAGTACTTTCTGAGGAATTAAAATGTAACATAAGAGCATTGTTTTATATATGGATACCTGCACCACATTCTCTCTGAATTCAAGAAAAACCCAAATATGTCCAGACAATCAGGACTGGTTTTCTTGAAACAGAACCTGAAGCCTTCTAACCATTCAATAAACACAAGTGAAGTCATGTAAAATGATCTCATTTCAATTATCGACTTAAAATTTTGTTATTCAAAAGTGAAGTGAAACACTTAGAAGCATTTATTTTCCTCCCATGATTATTCTCCATATAGAAGTAGTTTAATATTTTTTCATTAACTATTAGGAAGAAAATCATTTCCCAATATTTCTGTGAAAAATTCATTACACGTGAACTCATATCATTGAAGCCACTTATTTTATTTATTTATTTATTTATTTTTAAAGATTTTATTTATTTATTCATTTATCCCCCCCTGCTGCCTGTGCTCGCCGGGCCAGCCAACCACGCCATGTGGGTGGGCTTGCCTTCACCAGGAGGCCCCAGGAACAGAACCCGGGGCCTCCCAGACGGCAAACGGGAGCCCTACTGTTTGAGCCACAGCCGCTTCCCGAAGCCACTTATTTTAAAACCTTATTATTTAAAAGGACTAAGAACTTTCATTTGCAATTAGCATTCAGAGGGTATGTGGAAACATTCTCTCCCTCTAATTAAAGGTTTCCTTTTATATGATATTAGACGTTTAACCATTTTTCTAAAATCCATTTCTCAATGGGAATGTTAAAAAAGATTTTCTTTATTTTTAATATACCAAATTTGCATCTGAGAAAATATCGTCCTAATGTGTTTATATCTAGTTTTCACCTCGAAACCCACACAATACATTTTTAAATATGTACTTGTTAGCAGAATATGTAAACAAAATAATTGATGAGCTCAGTCACAATCCTCACACCATTTTCCTTCAACATCACACCACAATGGGGTGCAATATTTCTTACAGGTCATGAGAAAATATCATGGCATTGTCACCCCCAGTCACAGACCATAGCATATGCAAAAAACTGATTATCCATGCTCTGCCCTCAACATATCTGGAGAGTTGTGTGTATGTGTTCTGAATTTTTAAAGACTCTTGGGTTTTATCTTTTTCCATATTGTCATGAATTGGTATTGGATTTTTTCCGTTTTACTGCTAATTTGGAAACAGCACCTCAAAGTTCTTCAAAATAGAATTAGAGCTTAGTTTCTTTTATCCACTATTCCATTCTCCTTTTCTTTCTTTTATATTTTTCACAGTGTCTTCTCTCCAGTTGCTGTGTTTTCCAAAGAGCTCATCTTTCATGCTCTGAGCTCCAAATAATTATTCTGTGGCATTGTATGGACAAAACACCTCTAGGATCACTGCAGTGTAGGAGGGAAAGAAGCCACACAAGGCCAGTTGTTTGGAATAATGTTTTGCCATTTTTCCTGGGTCACCAATTGCAGAATGGCCTTGATTCTAGAGTTTCAGGCTCCACAAGTGGGAGCACTTTTCAAATCCGGGGCAAAACGCTCAATTTCATATTATGTTAAAAGATTATCTATTGCAATTTCCTGGGATGTATCTTGTGTCTATTGAATTTTGATAAGGATTGCTCTTCATTGAGATGACAATACTTTCTCAATCTTTCCTCAATTCTTCCTATGCCCTTGGATTCCATTGTTATGAGGATTGCTGGTTGGAAATAGTATGGTTTTCCTAGTGATTTTTGTTATGTTTCCTAATTTAAGCCAATGAGATCTGTGCAATACCAAAGAGGAATTTGCATGAAAAAAAAAATCATTTCATTCCAAGAGAATATTTTGCCACACTCTTCTACCTGGAATATAATAATTTGAATTGCGTTTTAAATTATTGTCATTATATCAGACTAATTATTTTCCTTTTTTAGTGTTAGTGCCATACTATTTCTTATCATTGATTATATTAAATCTAAACTAACCTTACATTCCTTTCTAAATTTATATTTTCTTTCAATCAGAGGTCCATCTCAATTTATAATTTTAAAATAAAGATCTTTCCAACAGCTTGAAAAAGCCATTCATTGTTCACATTCTTCACTTGAGGTAGTAAGTGATCATATATGATTAAAAGCAATAGATATACAAGAATAATTGTTCAAGGAGAGCCAAAAAATTCTTCTGCTTGGCTGTGTCATCAAAAGGATTGAGAAGTGAAGAATTTCCTTTTTGTTCATCTGATTATTCTTTCGTTATTATAATTGTTATAGAGATAATAAAAATGTATAATAATGATTGAAGAGATGAATCACATCCATGAATATACGAGACACCAGGAAATGTACACTTTGGAAAACAGGTTATCAGTTTAATATTTATCAATAAAAGAGATGTGTTTCAAAATAGCCATTTGGTGATGACATATACAAACAAGGAGAGGCATAAATCATGGTTAGTAGTCAAGTTTGAAGTCTCTCGGTCCATGTTTTTAAAAATGAACAAAAATTCGATTTCCCACTGCAAATGTGTGTATGGGACCGCTTTAAATTGCTATGAACCTTTATTTTGTATCGTCATGAGCTTTGCTCTACACCTCAAGTTTATGTAAAAGTTATATCTGCCACTGAAAAATAGATTAAGCTAAAGAGTGTGATAAGTGTAAAATATGAAGGTTTGGCATTGCTTAATGCTTTAATGTTGTATTAGTTTTGTGCTTATTCATTTTTGGAGGCTATTATCGTGAGTTCATAGAATGGAGTGCAGTTCACACTGCTGATGGATTAGGTTCTTATGTTGTGTGACCCATTATTCTCCCCCATGATATCTCGTGAATAGGTGATGGTCTCTTTGTCAAATTATGTACACAACCAGTAACATTTCTCTACAGGTTGTAGGCATGGTCTTTCCCAAGCCATAGGAAAATTTTTCGGTGAGGAGCTCTTTGTATTCTGAGTTCCAGGATTTATTTCTGGATTCTGTTTTCTTTGTAAGAATGGGTTTGATTTTATTCCAAGTATTTTCTGAAAAATTAAAATGTGGCATAAATGTATTGTTTTATATATGGATACTTGTATCCCATTCTCTCTGCACTCAGGAACTACACAAATATGTTTAGAAAGTCAGGACTGGATTTCTTAAAACAGAACCTGTCACACTCTCACCTTTCAGGAAACACTGGTGAATTCATCTAAAACAATCTCCCCTGAATTATCCATTTCAAATTATTTTATTCAAAAGCAAAGGAAACACTGAGAAAAATTTCTTTCCTCCTATTATGATTCTCCAATTTGAAGTAGTTTAATACTATTTAACTAACTATTAGGAGGAAAATCTCTAACAGGTATTTACATGAAAAATTCATTCCACATGCATTCATATCCCACAACCCACTTATTTTTAAAGTCTTATTATTTAAAGGGCCTAAGAATTTTCATTTGCAATTGGCATTCACAGCATATTTGGACACATTCTCTCCCACTAAGTAAAGTTTTATTTGTAGAGGATAATAGATATTTCACAATTCTTTTAAAATCCTTATTCAATGAGGACCTTTAAAAAGTTTTTGTTTATTTTTAATATACCAAATTTGCACATGAGAGTATATCATCCTAATCTGTTTATATCTGTTTTTCACCTCCAAACACGCATATTCATGCATTTTTAAATATGTATTTCTTAGCAGAATGTGGAAATGAACAAAACATTGAAGCACTCACACCATTTTCCTTTAGCATCAAACCACACTGGGGTGTCATATTTCTTACAGATCATTACAAAATATCAAGACATTGTCATCCCCAGTCACAGACTATACCATATGCACAAAATTGATTTTCCATGCCCTGCCTACAGCATATCCAGAGAGTTGTATGTATGTGTTGTGTCTGTTATAAAGAATCTTTGGTTATAATATAGTCCACAATTTGAGAATTGCCTGGTGGATTTTTTTCCTTTTACTGCTAATAATGAACCAGCTCTTCCTGGATATTCAAAAGATAATTTGTGGTTAGTTTCTTTTCTCCATTATTCCATTTTCCTTCTCTTTCTTTTCTATTTTTCACAGAGCCTCTCTACAGTTGCTGTCTTTTCTAAAGAGCTCATCATTCTTGCACCGAGCTCCAAATAATTAATCTGCAGCATTGTATGTACAAAACCCCTCTAGTATGCCTGCAGTGGAGGAGGGAAGGAAGCCACACAAGGTCAGTCTCTAGGAATAATTTCTTTGCAGTTTTTCCTGGTTCACCAATGGCAGGATGATTATGATTCTAGCATTCCAGACTCCACGAGTGAGCGTCCTTTTGAAATCCGAGGCAAAAGTTCAATTTCATGTTACGTGAAAAGTTTATCCATTGAATTTTGCTGCGATGTATCTGTTGTCTGGTGAATCTTGATAAGGATGGCTCTTCATTGAGATGACAATACATTCTCATTCTTTTCTCATTCCTTCCTCTGCCCTTAGATTTCTTTGTTATGCATTTTGCTGGTTGGAATTACTATGGTTTTCCTAGTGATTTTGTTTTGTGTACAAATTTATGTCAAATAGATGTGTGCAATACTAGAGTGGAATTAGCATCAAAAATTTTTAAATTATTCCTGGAGATTATTTTGCCTGAGTGTTCTAACTGGAATATAATAATTTGTATGTTGATTAAAATTATTGTCATCATATCAGGCTATTTTCCTTCATAGGTATGCATGACAAACTATCTATTTCTTATCATTGATTATATTAAAGGTAACCTAACCTTACATTCCTTCTAAATTAACATTTCCTTTCAATCTGATATCTACTTCAGTTTATATTTTTAAAATAGAGATATTTTCAAGAGCTTAAAAAATCCATTCATTATTCTCATTCTTCACATGAGGTGTTAAGTGATCATATATCGATAAAAATGATGGATAAAATAATTGTTCAAGGAGAATGAGAAATACACCTCTACTTGGCTGTGTCATCAATATGATTGAGAACTGAAGAATTTTTTTTGTTCATCTGGTTTGTCTTTCTTTATTGTAATTTTTATAGAGATGCAGAAAACTTTTATAATCATTGAAGAGATGAATCCCATCTGTGAATATACCATACAACAGCAAATGTACCCATTGGAAAAAGAGCATATTGGTTTAATATTTATCAATAAAAGTGATTTGTTTCTAAATAGTCATTTTGTTAGAACATGCACAATATAGGTGAGTCATAAATCATGGTTAGTAGTTGAGTTTGAAAGATGCTTTGTCCATGTTTTAATAAAGGATCCACAATTCAATTTCCTCCTGGATATGTGTGTATAGGACCCATTTAAGTTGCTAAGTCCCTTTATTTTATAGGGTCATGAGTTTAGTTCTACACACCAAGTTTATGTATATTTAAGAACGATTGATATTCGTCACTGAAAAATAGATGAAGAGAGTGTGGTGAGTGTCAAACATCAAGGCTGGGAATTGCCTATTTCTCTAAAGTTGTTTTAGTTTTGTGTTTCTTCATTGTTGGAGGCTATAATCAGGTGTGCATAGAATGGAGCACGGTGCACACTACTGATGGATTAAGTCTTGAGTTTTATCACCCATTCTTATCCCACATGATATCTTGGGAATAATTGAGTCCCTCTTTGTCAAGTTATGTACCCTACCATTGTCTTTTCACTCCACAGTGTGGGCAAGGGCTGTCAAAAGCCATAGGAATATTTTGTCGTTGGGAGCTCTTTGTTTTCTGAGTTCTCGGGTTTATCTGTGGATTCTGCTTTCTCTGTAATAATGTATAAGATTTTATTTGAAGTAAATTATGAAAATCTAAAATGTGGCCTGAGAGCAAGTTTTATATATGGATACCTGCATCACACTGTCTCTGTGCTGGGGAAATAACCAAATATGTCCATTAAATCAGGACTGGTTTTCTTCAAACAGAACCTAGAGCCTTTCCACCATTCAGTAAACTCTGGTGAGGACATGTAAAATGATCTGTGGATTATCAATTTAAAATTGTGTTATTCAAAATGGAGGAAACACTAAGAAGCATATCTTTTACTCCCATGACTATTCTGCAAGCTGAACTAGTTTAATATTGTCTCATTAAGTATTGGGAGGAAAATATGTTCCAGATATTTATGTGAAAAAATTCATTCCACGTGGGCTCATATCATTGAAGCCTCTTAATTATAAAATCTTAATATTTAAAAGGGCTAAGAAAATTCATTTGCAATTAGCATTCTCAGGGCATGTGGAAACGTTCTCTCCCTCTAAGTGAAGGTTTATTTTTAGTCCATAATAGATATTTAACCATACTTTTAAAATCCATTTTTCAATGTGAAATTTTAAGAAGTATTTTTTTTAGTTTTAATATACCAAATTTGCCTATGAGAGAATATTGTCCTTTTCTGTTTTTATATCTAGTTTTCACCAACAAACCCCACATTCATGCATTTTTAAATAGGTATTTCTTAGCACAATGTATATACGAACAAAATATTGATGTACTCAGTAAACATACACACCATTTTCTTTCAGCATCACACCACACTGGGGTGTAATATTTCTTAGACATCATGAAAAAATATCATGGCATTGTCACCCCCAGTCACAGACTATACTATATGCAAAAAACTGTTTATCCATTCCCTGCGAATAAGATGTCTGGAGAGTTCTTTGTACGTCTTGTATCTGTTTTAAAGACTCTTGGGTTTTAATGGTTTCCACATAGTCATAAATGACTTGTGGATTTTTTTCCCTTTACTGGTAATTTTGAACATGGACCTTAAAGTTCTTCAAAACAGAATTCAATCTTAGTTTCTTTTCTCCACTATTCCATTCTCCTTCTCTTTCCTTTCTATTTTTCACCATGACTTATCTTCAGTTTCTGTTTTTTAAAAAGATCTCATTCTGCATTGCCCTAGCTCCAAATAATTACTCTGTGTCATTGTACACACAAAACTCATCTAGGAACCCTGTGTTGGAGTAGGGAAATAAGCCACACATGGCCAGTTGCAAAGAATCATCTTTAACCATTTTTCTTGGGTCACCAATAGCAGGATGACCATGATTCTGGCATTTCAGTCTTCAATGGTGGGAGCCCTTTTGAAACATGGGGTAAAAAGTTCAATTTCATGTTACTTGAAAAGCTTATCCATTGCAATTTGCTGGGATATAACTTGTGTCTGTTGAATTTTGATAAGGATGGCTCTACATTGAGATGACAGTATTTTCTCATTCTTTTCTCATTTCTTCCTCTGCCCTTAGACTCCATTGTTAAAAGGATTGCTGCTTGGAAATACTATGGTTTTCCCAGTTCTCTTGTTATTTGTACTAATTTATGCCAAAGAGGTGTGCAAGAACAGAGAGGAATTAGCATGAAAAAAATTATTTCATTCCTAGAGATTATTTTGTCTGAGTGTTCTACCTGGGATATAATAATTTGAATTTTGTTTCAATTTCTTGTCATTATATCACACTAATTATTTTCTTTGAGGTGTTATTGCCATACTATGTATTTCTTATTATTTACTATATTAAATCTAACCTAACCTTACATTCTCTTCTAAATTTACATTTTCTTTCAATCTGATGTCCATTTCAATTTAGAGTTTTAACATAAAGAATTTTACAGCAGCTTTAAAAAAGCCATTCATTTTTCACCTTCTTCACAAGAAGTAGTAAGTTATCATATATCAATGAAACTGATAAAAAAAATGGTTCAAGGAGATCCAGATACCTCTGCTTGGCTGTGTCATCCAAAGTATTGATAAGTGAAGAATTTCTTTTTTGTTCATCTGGTTTTCCTTTCTTTACTATAATTTTTATAGTGATATGGGAAAAGAGTAATAACTATTGAAGACATAAATTCACATCCCTGAATATACCATACACCAGGGAAAGTACACATTGGAAAAACAGGTTATCACTTTAATATTTATCAATAAAAGACATGTGTTTCAAATAGTCATTTTTGGAGGACACCTATACCCAGGGTGAGTCATACATCATGGTTAGCAGTCGAGTTTAAAAGATGGTCAGGCCAAGATTAAAAAATTAAACAAGAATTCAATCTCCTGCTGGAAGTTTGTGTATGGGACCTCATTAAGTTATTATGTCCCTTTATTTTGAAAGGTCATGAGTTTTGCTCTATACACCAAGTTTGTGTATATTCATATAGATTTGATATACGTCAAAAAAAAGAGATTAAAAGAAAGGGTGTGGTGAGTGTCAAACATGAAGGTTTGGAAAGCCCATTTCTCTAAAGTTGTCAAAGTTTTGTGTTTCTTCATTGTTGAAGGCTATAATCGTGTGTGCATAGAATGCAGTGCAGTGTACACTGGTGGATGGAGATGGATTAGGTTCTTGTGTTTTCTGACCCATTCCTATCCCACAAGATATCATGTGAATATTTGAATCCCGCTTTCTCAAGTGATGTAGCCTACCAATGCCTTTTCACTCCAGGGTGCGGGCAGGGGTTTTTACAAGCCATAGGAATGTTTTGCAGTTAGGAGCTCATTGTATTCTGAGTTCCATGGTTTATCTATGAATTCTGCTTTTTTTGTAAGAATAAGTGTGATTTTAGTAGAAGTACTTTCTGAAAAACTAAACTGTGGCTTGATAGCATTTTTTTAATATATGGGTACCAGCATCACATTCTATTCACTGTGTAACAACCCAATTATGCCCAGAAAATCAGGTCTGGTTTTCTTGAAACAGTACCTGGAGCCTTATAGCCAATTTTGAAACAGGACCTCAAGCTCACCTTATAGCTAATTTTGAAACAGCACCTCAAGTTTCTTCAAAAGAGAATTTGAAATAATTTTCTTTACTACAATATTCCATTCTCCTTCTCTTTATATTCAATTTTTCTACAGTGCCTCCCAACAGGTTGCTCTATTTTCCAAAGATCCCATCCTCCATGCCCAAGATACAAATAATTATTCTGCAGCATTGAATGGACAACACCCATCTAACACCCCTGTGGTGGAGAAGGGAAAGAAGCCACACAAGGCCAGTTGCTCATAATTTTTTCTTTGCCGTTTTTCCAGGGTCACAAATAACAGCATGTTCATGATTGTAGTGTTCCTTGCTCCACAAGTGTTGGGAGCCGTCACTGGAGTCTGCCAAGAGAGGTGCCAACAACC
>JAKSZT010001078.1:248006-307673 GCA_026826555.1 Tolypeutes matacus | reverse complement strand
CTCGGCAGGTTTCGGGTCCTCGTTGATGTCCCGCGGGCCGGGACACACAAGAAGGAGTGCTTTTTTAAATCTGGGGTGAAAATTTCAATTTCATGATCCTTGAAAATCTTATCCATTGCACTTTACTGGGATGTATTTGGTGTCTGGTGAATTTTGATAGGGATGGCTCTTCAGTGAGATGACAATACTTTCTCATTCTATTCTCATTTCTTCCTCTGTCCTTAGATACCATTGTTATGAGGATTGCTGGTTGGAAATACTATGGTTTTCCTAGTGATCTTGTTATGTGTACTAATTATGCCCATAAGATGTGTGCAATACCAGAGACGAATTAGCATGAAAAAAAAAATTTCATTCCTGGAGCTCTTTTGCCAGAGTGTTCTAACTGGAATATAATAATATGAATTTTGTTTTAATTGTTATTTTATCAGACTAATTATTTTCCCTTATTGGCATTAGTGCCATAATATCTATTTCTTATCACTGACTATATTAAATCTAACCTAACCATCCATTCCTTTCTAAATTTACATTTTCTTCCAATCAAATGTCCATTTCAATTGATAATTTTAAAATAAAGAGCATTCCAACAACTTTTTAAAAATCCATTCATTGTTCACATTCTTCACATGAGGTGGTAGGTTATCATATATCATTAAACATAATAGATAAACAAAAAAAAATGGTCAAGGAGAGCCAGAAAAACGCCTCTGTTTGGCTATGTTATCAAAAGCATTGAGAACTGAAGAATTTCTTTTTGTTCATCTGGTTTTTCTTTCTTTATTACAATTTCAGAGACATTGAAAAGGTTTAAGAATGATTGAAGAGATGAATCACATCCGTGAATATAACATACACCAAGGAATGTACACATTTGAAAAACATATTATCTGTCTAATATTTACCAGTGAAAGAAGTGTGTTTCAAAATAGTCATTGTGTGACAATATTTACAACCAAGGAGATTCATATATCATGGTTAGTAGTCAAGTTTGAAAGATCCTATGTCCAAGTTTTAAAAAATGAACCACAATTCGATTTACCACTGTAGATGTGTGCATGGGACCCGTTTAAGTTGTTATGACCCTTTAATTTGTAAGGTCATGAGCTTTTCTATACACACCAAATTTAGGTATATTCGTGTAAGAATGAAATCCATCACTGAAAAATAGATTAAGGGAAAGAGTGTGATGAGTGTCAAACATGAAGACTTGGAATTGCCTAATACTCTAATGTTGCATTCGTTTTGTATTAGTTTATTGTTGGAGGCTATAATCATGAATGCATAGAATGGAGTGCAGTTCACATGGATGGAAGGATTAGGTTCTTATGTTGTGTGACCCATTATTCTCCCCCATGATATCTTGTGAATAAGTGAGTGTCTCTTTGTCAAATTATATATCCAACCATTGCCATTTCTCTACAGGGTGTGGGCAGGGTCTTTCACAAGCCATAGGAAAATTTTTGGGTTGGGAGTTTTTTGTAATCTTATTTTTGGGATTTATCTCTGGATTCTGCTCTCTTTGTAAGAATGGGTTTGATTTTATTCCAAGTACTTTCTGGAAAATTAAAATGTGACAAAAGAGTATTGTTTTATATATGGATACTTGCATCCCATTCTCTCTGCACAGACTACACAATATGTCCAGGAAATTAGGACTGGATTTCTTTTTTTTTTTACTGGGAGGTCCCGGGGATCAAACCCAGGTCCCTCCATATGGCAGAAGGACGCCAACCATTTGAGCCACTTCCGCCCCCATGACTGGATTTCTTGAAACAGAACCTTGGACCCTGTAACCATTCAGGAAAACCTTGTGAAGTCATCTAAAACGATCTCCCCTGAATTATTAATTTCAAATTGTGTCATTCAAATGCAAAGGAAACACTAAGAAACATTTCTTTCCTGCCATTGTTATTCTCCAAGTTGAATTACTTTAATATTATTTCACTAATTATTAGGAGGAAAATCTCTAACAGATATTTATGTGAAAAATTCATTCCATGTGAATTCATTTCATTCAACCCACTTATTTTTAAAATCTTATTATTTAAGGAGCCTAATAATTTTCTTTTGTAATTGGCTTTCACAGCATATTTGGTAACACTATCTCCCACTAAGTAAAGATTTATTTGTAGAGGATAATAGATATTTCACAATTCTTTTATTTATTTTATTTTTTTTTAAAGATTTTATTTATTTATTCATTTATCCCCCCCTTGCTGCTTGTGCTCGCTGGTCAGCTAACCACGCCGTGTGGGCGGGTTTGCCTTCACCAGGAGGCCCCAGGAACCGAACACGGGGCCTCCCATATGGTAAACGGGAGCCCCACTGATTGAGCCACAGCCGCTTCCCTCACAATTCTTTTAAAATCATTTTTTCAATGAGAACTTTCAAAAACTTTTTGTTTATTTTTAATATACCAAATTTGCATATGAGAGTATATAGAACTAATCTGTTTATATCTTTTTTACATCCAAACCCCCATATTCATGCATTTTTAAACATGTATTTCTTAGCAGAATGTGGAAATGAACAAAATATTGATGCACTCATACAGAATACTCACACCATTTTCCTTTAACATCACACCACACTGTGGTGTCATATTTCATACAGATCATAACAAAATATCAAGATATTGTCATCCCCAGTCACAGAATATAGCATATGCACAAAACTGATTTTCCATGCCATGTCTACAGCATGTCTAGAGAGTTGTATGTATGTGTTGTGCCTGTTTTAAGGACTCTTTGGTTTTAATTTATTCCACAAAGTTGAGAATTGCCTGGGGGATATTTTTACTTTTGCTACTAATATTGAACCATCACTTCATTGTTCTTTAAAGAAAATTCGAGGTTAGTTTCTTTTCTCCATTATTCCATTATCCTTCTCCTTTATTCTATTTTCACAGTGCCTTCTCTCTACTTGCTATCTCATCCAAAGAGGTCATCCTCTATGCCCAGAGCTCCAAATAATTAATCTAGGGATTGTATGGACAAAACCCCTCTAAGATGCCTGTGGTGGAGGAGTGAAGAAAGCCACACAAGGTCAGTTTCCAGGAATCATTTCTTTGCAGTTTTTCCTGTGTCACCAATGACAGGATGAATGTGATTCTAGTGTTCCAGTCTCCACAGATGAGCGTCCTTTTGAAATCCAAAGCAAAAAGTTCAATTTCATTTTACTTGAAAAATTTATCCATTGTACTTTGCTGCCATATATCTGTTGTCTGTTGAATTTTGATAAGGATGGCTCCTCATTGAGATGACAATAGTTTCTCATTCTTTTCTCATTTCTTCTTCTGCCCATAGAATCCATTGTTAAGAGAATTGCTGGTTTTAAATATTATGGTTGTCCAAGTGATATTGTTTTGCCTACTAATTTATGTCAATTAGATGTGTGCAATACCACAGTGGAATTAGCATGAAAAAATTTTTTTCATTCCTGGAAATAATTTTGCCTGAGTGTTCTACCTGGCATAAAATAATTTGAATTTTGATTTAAATTATTGTCATCATATGAGGCTAATTGTTTTCCTTCATAGGTGTGCGTGACATACTATCTATTTCTTATCGTTGATTATATTATTTCTAACCTAACCTTACATTCACTTCTAAATTTACATGTTCTTTTAATCTGATGTCTATTTCAATTTATAATTTTAAAATAAAGGTCTTTTCAAGAGCTTTAAAAACCCATTCATTCTTCACATTCTTCACATGAGGTGGTAAGTGATCATATATCAATAAAAATGATAGATAAACAAAATAATTGTTCAAGGAGGGCCAGAAAAAATGCCTGTGCTTGGCTGTGTCATCAAAAGAATAGAGAACTGCAGAATTAATTTTTGTTCATCTGGTTTGTCTTTCTTTATTATAATTTTTAAAGAGTTGCAGAAAATGTTTATTAATCATTGAACAGATGAATCCCATCTGTGATTATACCATACAACAGGAAATGTACCCATTGGAAAAATAGCTTATTGGTTTAATATTTATCAGTAAAAGGGATTTGTTTCTTAAGAGTCATTTTGTTAGAACATGAACAAACAAGGTGAGTCATAAATCATGGTTAGTATTTGAGTTTGAATGATGCTCTGTCTATGTTTTAAAAAGGAATCACAATTCAATCTCCCATGGGAAATGTGTGTATAGGACCCATTTAAGTTTCTATGTCCCTTTATTTCGTTAGGTCATGAGTTTTGCTCTACGCACCAAGTTTATGTATGTTTATGTTCGAATGATATCCATCACTTAAAAATAGATTAAGAGAAAGAGTGTGGTGAGTGTCAAATATGAAGGTTAGGAATTGCCTATTTCTCTAAAGTCTTAGTTTTGTGTTTCTTCATTGTTGGAGGCTACAATCACGTATGCGTAGAATGGAGTGTTGTGCACATTGCTGGTGGTTTAGGTTCATGTTTTTATCACCCATTCTTCTCCCCCATGTTATCTTGTGAATAGTTGAATCACTGTTTTTCAACTTATGTAAGCTAACAGTGCCTTTTCACTCCAGGGTGTGGACAGGGGCTTTCACAAACCATAGGAGAATTTTGCGGTTAGGAACTCTTTGTAGTGTGTGTTCTGAGGATTATTTGTGTCATCTGCTTTTTTGTATGAATGAGGTTGATTTTATTCCAAGTCTTTAATCATAGAACTTTCAGAAAAATTAAAATGTTGAATAAGAGTATTGTTTTATATATGGATACCTGCATCACATTGTCTCTGCACTCTGGACCTATCCAAATATGTCCAGAATATCAGGACTGGTTTTATTTTTAACAGTACCTGGTGCCTTCTAACCATTCAGTCAACACTGGTGAAGTCATGTAAAATGACCTCCTGTGAATTATCAATTTAAAATTGTGTTATTCAAAAGAGGAGGAAACACTGAGAAGCATTTCTTTGTTTCTCTTGACTATTTTCCAAGTTGAAGTAGCTTAATATTATTTCATTAAGTAATAATAAGAAAATCTGTTCCAGATATGTATGTGAAAAATACTTTCCACTCAAACTCATATCATAGAAGCCACATCTTTTAAAAATCGTATTATTTAAAAGGGCTAAGAACATTCATATGCAATTAACATTCACCGGGTATGTGGAAATATTCTCTCCCTCTATGTAAAGGTTTATTTGTAGATGATAATAGATATTTAACCATTCTTTTAAAATCCTTTTATCTACAAGAACTTTTAAAATGTTTTTATTTTACTTTTAATATACCAAATTTGTATATGAGAGAATATCATCCTAATCTGTTTTATATCTAGTTTTCACATGCAAACACTCATATTCATGCATTTTAAAATATGTATTCCTTAGCAGAATGTGTAAACTAAGAAAATATTAATGCACTAGTTCAGAATAATCACACCATTTTCCTTCAGCATCTCACCTCACTGGGGTTTAATATTTCTTACACATCATGATAAAAATATCATGGTATTGTCACCACCAGTCACAGATTATACTATTTGCACAGAACTGATTATCCATGGCCTGACTTCAACATGTCTGGAGATTTGTTTGTATTTGTTGTGTATGTTTTAAATACTCTTGGGTTTTAATTTTTTCCTCATAGTCATGAATGGACTGGTGGATTTTTTTTCATTTTCATGCTAATTTTGAATGAGCACCTCCCAGTTCTTCACTAGAGAATTCGAGCTTAGTTTCTTTTCTCTGCTATTGCATTTTCCTTCTCTTTCTTTTCTATTTTCAACATCCACTTCTCTCCAGTTGCTCTTTTTTCCAAATAGCTAATCCTCCATCCACTGACCCCCAAAATAATTACTCTGTGACATTTTAAGGATAAAACCCATCTAGAATCCCTGTGTTGGAGGTTGGAAATGATCCACACAAGGCCAGTTGCTTGGAATCATATGCACGCCATTTGTCCTATTTCACTGATTGCAAGATGATGGTGATTCTAGAGTTCCAGTCTTCACAAGTGAGATCCCTTTTGAAATCTGGGCCATAAAGTTCAATTTCATGTTACTTGAAATACTTATTCATTACATTTTGCTGGGATGTATATGAGCTATGGTGAATTTTGATAAGCAAGGCTCTTCACTGAGATGACAATACTTTCTCATTCTTTTCTCATTTCTTCCTCTGCCCTCAGATTCCACTGTTATGAAGATTGCTGGTTAGAAATACGATGCTTATCTTAGTTATCTTGTTATTTAAACTAATTTCTGCCGATAAGTTGTGTGCAATAACAAAGAGGAATTCGCAGGAAAAAATATATTTCATTTGTAGAGATTATATTGTGTGAGTGTTCTACCTGGAATAAAATAATTTGAATTTTGATTTAATTTATTTTCATTACATCAAACTAATTATTTTCCTTTTAGACATTAGTGCCATACTATATATTTCTTATCATTGATTATATTAAATGAAACCTAACCTTACTTTCCCTTCATAATTTGTCTTTTGTTTCATTCTGATGTCCATTTCAATTTGTAGTTTTAAAATAAAGAGCTTTTCCACAGATTTAAAAATCCATTCACAGTTCACCTTCTTCAAATGAGGTGGTATATGAGCATATATCAATAAAACTGATAGATAAACCAAATAAATTTTTCAAGGAGAGCCAGAAATATGCTTCTGCTTGGCTGTGTCATCAAAATAATTGAGAAGTGAAAATTTTCTTTTTTGTTCATCTGGCTTTTCTTTCTTTATTATAATTTCATAGAGATATTGAAAAGGTTTAATAATGATTGAGGATATGAATTCACATCCGTGAATTAACAATACACCTGGGAATGTACACATTGGAAAAACTGGTTATCAGTTTAATATTCATTAATAAAAGAGATGTGGTTCAAAATAGTCATTTTGTGAGGACATGTACACCAAAGGTGAGTTATATGTCATGGTTAGTATTTGAGTATGAAAGATGCTCAGGCCAAGTTTTACAAAATGAGCCACATAACAATTTCCTGCTGAGAGGTGTGTATGAGACCCTTTAAGTTGCTCTGTCCCTTTATTTTGTAAGTTCATGAGTTTTGCTCTATACACACAAGTTTAGGTATGTTCATGAACGAATGGTATCGGTCACTGAAAAATAGATTAAGAGAAATAGTGTGGTAGTGTCCAATATGAAGGCTCGAAATTGCCTATTTCTCTAAAGTTGTCTTAGTTTTGTGTTTCTTTTTTTTTGGAGGTTATAATCGTGTTTGCATAGAATGGAGCATGGTGCACATTGCTGGTAGATTAGGTTCTTGTTTTTTATAACAAATTCTTCTCCCGCAAAGTATCTTGTGAATAACTGAGTCCTTCTTGCTCAACTTATGTACTCTACCAGTGGTTTTCGCTCCAGGGTGTAGGTAGTGGCTTTAACAATCCATAGGAAAATTTCACATTTAGGTGCTCTTTGTATTTTGAGTTCCATGGTTTATCTGTGGCTTCTGCTTTCTTTGTAAGAATGACGTTGATTTTATTCCAAGTCTTAATTCCAAGAAATTTCTGGAAAATTAAAATTTGCCATTTGAGTACTGTTTTACATATGGATACCTGCATCACATTGTCTCTGCACTCTGGAACTATCCATATATATCCAGAAAAACAAGAGTGTTTTTTTGTAACAGTATTTGGAGCAGTCTAACCATTCAGTAAACACTTATGAAGTCATGTAAAACGATCTCCTGTGAATTATTGATCGAAAATTTTGTTAATCAAAAGAGTCGGGAGGTCATCCCAGAGGTAACTCTTATGCACACCTCAGTAGGAGCTCATAGAACATCTAAGTGCCTATCACCCCACTCAGTGGGGTTCCTGAGAGCTCTCGAGACACCCTGGTCCTATATAAGGGGGGGTAGCCCCAGAGACTGATGCCTTATCAGTGGGTTCTATTTTGGAATCTGTGCTCCTGAGAGTGACAGAATTAGACTCAAATAAGTCCTCTCTGCACATGGTTCACCAGTCCCTTCTATTCAAACCTACATGTGATGCTGGAGTTTCTTAGGTATACTTCCAGAGACTGGTGCCTCCCGCCTACCTATGTGCCAGGTGTCCATGAAATCTAGGTGGAGCTGCAACTCTTACCTTACAGCTCAATGGACTCATCCAAGTCACCTGGTGAGGAGACAACGATGGGAAATGGCCATCCCAGGGAATGGAGAGGGCCTGCATCTGCAGGCAGGATCATCCCACCCACCATATCCATGGGATATAAGCCCTCTCTCACTTGGAGTTGGAGTGGACATCATCATCCCAGTCGCCTCTGGATTGGGGGAAGAACTATGGACTAAAGTGGACTTGATGGTATTCTCTTGCTCACATATGGTGATTCTTGCAATGCAAGAAATTATAACAATGAGGTGGAGCCAGTGGCCACTTGACAGTTTTTGGGTAGGGTGGGGATGAGCAGTTGAAATACAGGGGCTTCTTTGGGAGTTGGAGGTTGTCCTGAGTACTGTTGTGGCAATGGATGTAGGCCATTTTAAATCAGCACACACCACTCATAACTGAGTGGGAGAGCGTGTGGTCTACAGTGTGAACTGTGGTCTATGGTTGGTGGCAAGGCTCCAGGATGTGTAAGTTCATTGAGGTTGGTGGGCCACACTGTGGGAGATGTTTGTGTTGGATGTGGTGGGAGGTGTAGAAGGTGGGCAACATGGGAATCCCAGTGGGTTCCGTGTAATATTTTAGGTAATCTAAGCACCTCTTAAAATATATGTATATATATATATATATAAATAACATTTTTGTAAGCAAATACACATATATGCATATATATTTATATATCATTTTGCAAATGTTTGTATGTATTGTGAGAATTTTGATTTTTACCCATAATAAAAAAAAAAAAAAAAAAAAAGAGCAGATGAAACACTGAGAAGCACTTCTTTTCCTCTCATTACTCTTCCCCCAGTTGAATAGTTTGATGTTATTTCATTATCTTTTAGGAGGAAAGTCTGTTAAATATATTTATGTGAAAAGTAAGTTCCATACCATTTTATATCATTGAAATCACTTTCTACTACAATCGTAATATTTAAAAGGGATAAGAACTTTCATTTGGAATTAACATTCACAGAGTATGTGGGAACACCCTGTCCCTCTAGGAAAAGGTTTATTTGTAGATGATCATAGATATTTAACCATTCTTTTAAAATCCATTTTTCAATGAGAACTTTTAAGAAGTGTTTCTTTATTTTTATTATACCAAATTTGCTTATTATAGAATATTGTCCAAATTTGTTTTATATCTATTTTTCACCTCCAAACACCCACATTCATTCATTTTTTTTTTCATGTATTTTAAAATATATATTCCTTAGCAGATGTTGTAAATGACAAAAATTGATGCACTCGTTCAGAATCCTCACACCATTTTCCTTCGGCATCACACCACCCATGGGTGTAATATTTCTTACAGATCATGAAAAAATATGATGGTATTGTCTCACCCAGTCACAGATTATACTTTACGTGGAAAACTGATTATCCATGCCCTTCCTTCAACTTGTCTGGAGATTTGTGTGTATGTGTTCTGTCTGTTTTAAAGACTCTTAGTTTTTAAATGTTTCCACTTAGTTGTGAATTGACTGGTGGATTTTTTTCCTTTTTACTCCTTACTTTGAGCCAGCATCTCAATGTTTTTCAAAAGAGATTTAGAGCATATTTTCTTAACTCCACTATTCCATTTTCCTTCTCTTCCTTTTCTGTATTTCACAGTGCCTTAATACAGGTTGCTCTCTTTTCCAAAGTGCTCATCCTCCATGCCCTGAGTTCGAAATAATTATTCTGCAGCAGTGAATGGACAGCACCCATCTTGGATCCCTGCGGTGGAGAAGGGAAAGAAGTCACACAAGGCCAGTTGCTCATAATTTTTACTTTGCCATTTTTCATTGCACACCAATGGCAGCATGTCCATGATTGTAGCATTCCATACACAAGAGGGAGCCCTTTTTAAAATACTGGGCTAAAATTTCAATTTCATGTTATTTGAAAAGCTTATCCATTCCTCTTTGCTGGGGTGTATCTGGTGTGTAGTGAATTTTGATAAGGATGTCTCTTCATTGGGATGACAATACTTTCTCATTCTATTCACGATTCTTCCTCTGCCCTCTGAATCCATTGTTATGAGGATTCCTGGTTGGAAATATTATGGTTTTCCTAGTGATGTTTTTAAGTGTACTAATTATGCCAATTATATGTGTTCAATACCAAAGAGGAATTCGCATGAAAAAAAATCATTTCATTCCTAGAGATTATATTCCCTGAGTGTTCTACCTGGAATATAATAATTTGAATTTTGATTTAATTTTTTGTCATTATATCAAATTAATTACTTTCCTTTTAGTCTTTAATGTCATACTATCTATTTCTTAACATTGATTATATTTAATCAAACCTAGCCTTATTTTCCCTTTAAAATTTACATTTTCTTTCATTCTGATGTCCATTTCAATTTGTAGTTTTAAAATAAAGACCTTTCAAACACCTTTAAAACAGCGATTCATTTTCACTAACTTCACATGATGTGGTAAGTGATCATATATCAATAAAACTGATAGATAACCAAAATAAAATTTTCAAGGGGTGCCAGAAGTACACCTCTGCTTGTCTGTGTATTCAAAAGGATTGAGAAGTGAAGAATTTTTTTTGTTCATCTGGTTTTTTTTCTTTATTAAAATTTCAAAGAGATATTAAAAAGGATTAATAATGATTGAAGAGATGGATCACATCCTTGAATATACCATACACCAAGTAATGTACACATTTGAAAAACATATTATCTGTCTAATATTTATCAATAAAAGAGATATGTAACAAAATATTTTTTGTGAGGACATGTATTCCCAAGGTGAGTCATACATCATGGTTAGTAGTCAAATTTGAAAGATACTGGCTAGATTTTTAAAAAATGAACAACAATTCGATTTCCTGCTGGAGTTGTGTGTATGGGACGCCTCTAAGAGGCTATGTCCCTTTATTTTGTAAGGTCATGCGATTTGCTGGATAAATCAAGTTTATGTATGTTCATGTACAAATGATATATGTCACTGAAAAATAGATTAAGGGAAAGAGTGTATTGAGTGTCAAATATGAAGGCTTGGAATTGCCTATTTCTCTAAGGTGTCTTAGTTTTGTTTTTCTTCATTGTTGGAGCCTATAATCACATGTTCTTAGAATGGAGTGCCAAGATCAATGCTGATGGATTAAGTTCTTCTGTTTTTTGACACATTCTTCTCATGCATGCTATCTTGTGAATAGTTGAGTCCCTTTTATTCAACTTACTTACACTACCAGTGCCTTTTCTTTCAAGGGTGTGGGCAGGGGCTTTCAAAATCCAAAGGAAATTTTTGCGGTTTGGAGATCTTTGTATTCTCAGTTATGTGGTTTATCTGTGGATTCTGCTTTCTTTGTAAGAATGAGTTTGATTTATTCCATTTACTTTCTGAAAAATGAAAATATTGCATAAGGGTATTGTTTCATATATGGACACCTGCATCACTTTCTCTCTGCACTCGGGAACTACCCATATATGTTCAGGAAATCTGGATTGGTTTTTCAGGAAACACAACCTGGAGACTTCTAACCATTCAGTAAACACTGGTAAAGAATTGTAAAACGGTCTCCTATGAAATATTGTATTAAATTGTCTTATTCACAAGTGGAGGAAACACTGAGAAGCATTTCTTTTCTTCCCATTATTTTTCTCCAAATTCAAGTAGTTTAATATTATTTCATTAACTGTAATGAAAAAATCAGCTCACAATATTTCTATGTGAAAAATTTGTTACATGAGAACTCGTGTCATTGAAGCCACTTATTTTTAATATCTTATTATTTAAAAGGGCTAAGAACTTTCAATTGCAATTAATATTCATAGGTTATGTGGAAACAGTCTCTCCCTCTGAGCAAAGTTCTATTTGTGGACGATAATATATATTTAACCATTGTGTTAAAATCCATTTTTCAATGAGAAGTTTTAAAAAGTTTTCCTTTATTTTTAATATACCAAATTTGAATATGAGTGTATATCATCCTAATCTGTTTTATATCTAGTTCTCACCTCTGGACACCCCCATTCATGCATTTTTAAATATGAATTCCTTTGTAGAATATGTAGATGAACAAAATATTGATGCACTGGTTCAGAATACTCACACCAATTCCTTCAGCATCACAGCACACTGGGGTGTAATTTTTCTCACAGATCATGATAAAATATGGTGTTGTCACTCCTCTTCTCAGACTATACTATATACACAAAACTTATTATCCATGCCCTTTCTTCAACATGTCTGGATAGTTGTGTGTATGTGTTGTTTATGTTTTAAAATATCTTGGGTTTTAATTTTTCCACTTAGTTATGATTTGATTGGTGGATTTTTTTCCTTTTACTTCTAATTTTGAACCAGAACCTCAAGGTTCTTTGAAAGAGAATTAGAGATTAATTTCTTTTCCCCATTATTCCACACTCCTTCTGTTTCTTTTATGTTATATGCAGTGCCTTGTCTCCAGTTGCTGTCTTTTCCAAGACTCATCCTCCATACCCCGAACTCAAAATAATTACTCTGTGGCATTTTATGGACAAAACACATCCAGGCTCCCTGCAGTGGAGGAGGGAAAGAAGCCACCGAAGACCAGTTGCTAGCAATCATTTTTCACCATTTTTCCTGGGTCAACAATGGCAGAAGGACCGTGATTCTAGCGATGCAGCATCCACAAGCAGAAGCCATTTTGATATCCAGGGCAAAAAGTTTAATTTCATATTACTTGAAAAGATTATCCATTGCACTTTCTTGGGATGTATCTGGTGTCTGGGGAAATTTGATAGGGATGGCTATTCATTGAGAAGAGAAGACGTTCTCATTCTTTTCTCATTTATTCCTCTGCCTTTGGATTCCATTGCAATGACGATTGCTGGTTGGATATACTATCGTTTCCTAGTGATATTTATATGTGTACTAATTTATGCCAATGAGAAGTGTGCAATAGTAAAGAGGAATTAGCATGAAAAAAGAATTTATTTAATACCTAGAGATTATTTTTTCTGAGTGTTCTACCCGGAATATAATCATTTGAATTGTATTTTAAATTATTGTCATTATATCAGATTAAGTATTTTCCTTTATAGGGGTTAGTACCACACTCTATTTCTTATCATTAATTATATTAAATCTAACCTAACCTTACATTCCCTTCAAAATATATTTTCTTTCAATCTGATGTCCATTTCAATAGAGAATTTTAAAATAAAGACCTTTTCAACAGCTTCTAAAAAGCCATTCAGTGTTCACTTACTTCACATGATGTGGTAATTGATCGCATATCAATAAAACAGATAGATTAAAAAATATCTTCAAGGAGAGCCAGAAACACACCTTTGTTTGGCTTGTCATCCAAAGAATTGACAAGGGAAAAATTTCATTTGGTTCATCTGGTTTTGCTTTCTTTATTATAATTTTAATAGCAAAACAGAAAAGGGTAATTAGTGAATGAAGAGATGAATTTACATCAGTGAATATACAATACAGCAGGGAATGTACTTATTGGAAAATAAGCTTATCAGATTAATACTCATCAATAAAAGAGATGTGTTTCAAAATAGTCATTTTGTGTGTAAATGTACACCCAAGGTGAGTCATATATCATGGTTAGTATTCAAGTTTGAAAGATGCTCTGGCCAACTTTTAAAAAATAAGCCACAATTTGATTACCCATTGGAGATGTGTGTATGGAACTCCATTAAGTTGCTATGTCCCTTTATTTTGTAACATCATGAGATATGCTCGACACAGCAAGTTAATGGATGTTCATGCATGAATGATATACATCACTGAACAATGGATGCTCTTGTTGAGTTTTGGAAAATGAGTGGAAATTCAAGATCAAGATGGAGCTGTGATATATAGGAAACCTGCATATCGTTATACCTTGTATTTTCTCTTTTTTCACATTTGGCACTTCTCTTATTTTTTGGTATATTCATGTATGAAATCTATCCATCACTAAAATATAAATTAAGAGAAAGAGGGCGAGGTGAGTAAAGGAAAGTTTTGGACTCACTTGGCTATCTAAACTGAACGTCTTTTATTTCTCTCCCATGTTGGAGACTATGTTCACCTGTGCCAAGGTGTGGAGGGGTGGTTCACTCTGCCTGATGGACTATGTCCTTCAATTTTAAGAACCATTCCTTTCCTTGCAGATATGTAGTGAAAACCAGAGTTGCTCTTTGAAAGATGATTGATCCTATAG
This sequence comes from Tolypeutes matacus, assembly GCA_026826555.1. Classification (NCBI taxonomy): domain Eukaryota; kingdom Metazoa; phylum Chordata; class Mammalia; order Cingulata; family Chlamyphoridae; genus Tolypeutes; species Tolypeutes matacus. The sequence goes on along the minus strand of JAKSZT010001078.1, from coordinate 293,460 downwards.
ATGTCTTTTCTGTCCTGGTCCGTTTTAGCAGTTCTCATAATCCTCAGCAGAAATTTTGAGGTTGAAGGCTGTTTGTACATGGAGTTCTTTTGCTTTCTGTTTGTGTGTCTTTGGATTCTGCTTATGAATAAGTTTTATTTTGTATAAATTAATTTCTAAAATTTAGAATATGCAAAAGCAACAGTTATTTCTATATGAACACTCGCATTATGATCCTTCTGTACTTGAGAACAATTCATACATATCAAGAAAATAAAAAATACTGTCGTGTAACCAAACCTGGGTGATTCTAACCATATTGTAAAGATTTCTGAAGTCATGTAAATATATATCCAATGAAAGATCAATTTAAAATTGGGAATATTAAAAAGGGAATAAAGCCTGACAAGCATTTGCTGTCTTCCCATTTTTATTTTCTAAGTTAGAGAAGTTTAATATTATTTTATTAACTAATAAGCAGAAAATCTAGTCGATAAATATAGGTCCCAACTGCATTCTGCAGACATTCATATCATGGTAGCCTCTTGTTTTTAAAGAGTTTAATTTAAAAAAAATGCTTTCATTTCCAAAAATCAATTACTGTATATCTGGAATAATTTTTTCTCTCTCTAGTAAAGATTTATTCAAAGTTATTATTAGATAGTGATCCCTTATTTCAAGATTTGTATTTTGCCTAGTTCTTAAAAATGATTTTTTTTAATTTTAGATACTCCAAATATATATATGAGAGACTATCATCCCAAGGTGAGTTATATCTGGATTCCATTGATGTCAAGCCTTGTTTTCACCTCCAACCCACCACATTCTTATTTTTGTAAGTACATTATTCTGAACAGAAAATGTGATCTTCCAAAATATTTATGCATTCCATCAGAATTTTGTTACCACCTAAGCCCAAAATAATGCAAAATCGTGGTGCCCAATTTCTTCCAGGTCATGACAAAATATAAAGAATGGCTACCATGAGCCACATTCCATACAATATGTTCAAAACATGTTTCCCAAACGCAGTCTTCAACGTGTATCTATACCTCTGTGTATATGGAGTGTCTGCTTTGAAGGCAGTAATGGTTTTACTTTTCCACATATTCTTGCATTTGATGAGTGGATTTTTTGTTTTACTTCTATTTTTGGATCAGCAGCACACATCACTGACAAGGAAAATTAGAGCAGAGTTACTTTTCACTAGGATTCCATTCATTTCCTTCACTTTCCTGTCTCTATTTAGCAGTGCCTTTTTAGATGCTGTCTTTGCAACGAGCCCACACTCCATGTCTTTAAGCTCCCAGGAATTATTGTTTGGGATTGAGTGCATAACCCCCACTATGATCATGTTTTAAAGCGCAGGAAAGAACACAGGCTTGCTAGTGGCTATGAAACCACCCCCACAGCCAATTTATGGGCAGTAGTTGAGAGGGGGAGCGTGGATCTCAATAGCCAGCCTCCACAGTCAGAGCCTTTTTGACCTTTTTGACATGAGTGAAAATAACAATATCATGATCATTGAAATGGTTGTCCAATTTACTAACCCAGGATGTAGCTGGGGTCTAGTGAATTTTGATAATGGTGGGTCTTCATTGAGAATGCAATACTTTCTCATTGTATTCTCATTTCTTCCTCTACCGTTTACTTCCTTTGTTTTCAGTATCCTTGTTTGTCAATGCTGTTGTGGTCCTAGTCAACTTGCTATTAACATTAATTAATGCTATTGGAAGTGTGCAAATAACAAAGATGAAACTTTTCTTACTTTAAAAGCATGATTTCCTCAATAGACACTGCACTAAATTCATTTCCAGTTAGAGACTGTTTTGTCCAAGAGTTTCAGCTGGAATATGATGATGAGAATTTTGTTAAACTATTTTTCCCTTATATTAAACTTTTTATTTTAATTTATGTATCTTTGTTCCATATGTCCATTTCTTATCATGGATTATATTAAAACATACCCAATCTGAAAATCCCCCCCCCTTTTTTTTAAGATTTTATTTATTTATTCATTTATCCCCCCCTTGCTGCTTGTGCTCGCTGGGTCAGCTAACCACGCCGTGCGTGCGGGATTGCCTTCACCAGGAGGCCCGGCAACCAAACCCGGGGCCTCCCATATGGTAAACTGGAGCCCTACTGATTGAGCCACAGCCACTTCCCGTGATAATCCCCTTTTAAATTTACCTATTGTTCAATCCAATATCCATTTTTATGTGACAATGTGACAATAAAGTTCTTTACAAAATCTGACAAAATCTCTTCAAATTCCCCTTGCCCACAGGACATGGTGGGGGGAAATATAGCAATAAAAGTGTTTCATGAAGAAACAAATATTTGTGACAAGAAGAGCCAGAATAAAACCTATGCATAGCCATGGAAAGAGAGGGATCAAGGGGTGAATAGTTTCTACTTAATCTGCTGTTTATTTCTTTATGATTACTGATAGAGCAAAACTGAAAGTGTTTAATTATGATAGCAGAGAAGAAATCACACCTCTCTGAATCTATCAAACACCAGAGATTGTACACTTTCAATTAATTTCATATTGGACAAATATGTATCTATAAAACAGATTTCTTTTAATATTGGGATTATCCAGTAAATCGCATAAAAGTGAGCCGTGGATCACAATTTCTTTTTGTATTTCAATAATGCTCTTGCTGAATTTTTGAAAGTGACAGACAATTAAGGATCCAGATGGAGCTGTGATGTATGGGACCCCTGGATGTGGTTATGCCTTATATTATCTCCATTTGCCCCTTTTGTACTTCCTTTATTTTTCAGTACATTCATGCATGAATGCTATCCATCATAAAAAATAACAAGAGAAAGTGGGGCATATGAGTAAAGAAAAAGTTTTGGATTCACCTGGCTCTCTAAACAGTTCCTCCTTCGTATCCCTTCCATGTTGGTGACTATGATCACATGTGCCTAGGGATGGAGGGCTGGCACACTCTGCCTGGTGGAATATGTCCTTTAATTTTAAGAACCATCCTCCACCCCCTGATATCGAGTGAAAAGCTGAGTTGCTCTTTGAAAGGTGATTCAACCTATAAGTAGGTTTGCTCTCCTGGTTAGTTCTGGCAGTTCTCCCAACCCTCAGGAGAAGTTTTCAATTTGGGGGGTGTTGGTACATGGAGATCATTTGCATTCTGTTTTTGTCTCTGTGGATTCCACGTATACTGTAAGAATAAGTTTGATTTTGTATAACTTAATTTCTAAAAATTTAGGATATGCAATAGCAACAGTTATTTCTATTTGAACACCAGTATTATGATTTCCCTGCACTTGAGAACAACTCATATATATCGAGAAAATAAAAAATACTGTGGTGTAACAAAAACTATGGGATTCTAACCATATTGTAATGATTTCTGAAGTCATATAAATATATTTACAACGAATGATCAATTTAATATTGGGAATATTAAAAAGGGAAGAAAGACCGACATGCAGTTGTTGATTTCACATTTTTATTTTCTAAGTAAGAGTAGTTTAATATTATTTTATTAACTCTGAACAAGAAAATCTAGTCCAGAAATATAGGTCCCAACTGCATTCTGCAGACATTAATATCATGGAAGCCTCATGATTTTAAAGAGTTTAATTTAAAAAAAATGCTTTCATATCCAAAGAGCAATGACTTTATCTTTGAATAATTTTTCTCTCTCTGTTAAAGATTTATTCAAAGATATTATTAGATAGTGATTGTTTCTTGCAAGATTTGTATATTGCCTTGTTCTTAGAAATGATTTTTTTAAATTTAGATTTTCCAAATATAGATATATGAGAAAATATCATCCCAAGGTGAGTTATATCTGGATTCTATTGATTTCACATCTTTTTTCACCTCCAACCCACCACATTCTTATTTTTGTAAATACATTATTCTGAACAGAAAATGTGATCTTCCAAATTATTTATGCATTTGGTCAAAATTTTGATACCACCTGATTCCCAAATCACGCAAAACCATGGTGCCCAATTTCTTCCAGCTCATGACAAAATATCAGAAATGGTTACCATAATACATGGTCCGTACGATATGTTCAAAACTCGTTTCTGAAACGAACACTTCAAGGTGTATCTATAGCTCTGTTTATATGGAGTGTCTGTTTTGAAGTCACTTAGCATTTATTTTTCTATGTAGTCTTGCATTTAATGAGTGGAATTTTTTTTTTTTTTACTTCTATTTTTGCACCAGCAGCACAAATCACTGACTTAGAGAATTTGAGCAGAATTACTCTTCACTAGGGTTAAATACATTTCCTTCTCTTAATGTCTATATACAGCAGTGCCTTTTTAGATGCTGTCTTTGCAAAAAGCCCACACTCCAGGGCTACTAGCTCCTTGCACACAAGACATGGTGGGTGAAAATATAATAATAAAAGTGTATGATTAAGAAATAAATATTTGTGACAAGAAAAGCTAGAATAAAACCTATGAACAGCCATGGAAAGAGAGGGATAAAGAAGAGAAAAGTTTCTACTTACTCTGCTGTGTATTTCTTCATGATTACTGATATATCAACACTGAAAAAGTTTATTAATGATAGCAGTGAAGAAAGCACACCTCACTGAATATATCAAACACCAGAGATTGTACACTTTCAATTAATTTCATATTGGACAAATATGTATCCATAAAACAGACTTCTTTTAATATTGGGACTATCCCAGTAAATCACACGAAAGTGAGCCATGAATCACAATTCCTTGTTGTATTTCAATGATGCTCTTGCTGAGTTTTTGAAAATGTCTGACAATTCAAATCCAGATGGAGCTGTGAAATATAGGAAACCTGCATTTGGTTATGCTTTGTATTTTCTCCACTTGGACGTTTGGTCCTTCTTTTCTTTTTCGGTATATTGATGTATGAAATCTATCCATCACAAAAAAATAAATTAAGAGAAAGATGGCCATGTGAGGAAAGAAAAAGTTTTGGACTCACCTGGATCTCTAAACTGATCCTCCTTTATTTCCCTCCCATGTTGGAGACTAAGATGATCTGTTCCAACAGGTGGAAGGGTGGTACCCTCGACCTGATGGATTATGTCCTTCAATTTTAAGAACCATACCCTCCCCACAGGTATCTAATGAAAAGGAGAGTTGTTCTTGGAAAGATGATTCATCCTACAGGTTTCTTTTCTCTTTCTGGTCTGATCTAGCATTTCTCTTAATACTCAACAAAAATTTTGTGTTTGGTTGCTGTTTGAATATGGAGTTCTTTTGCTTTCTGTTTTTGTCTCTGTGGATTCCACTTATATTGTAAGAATAAGTTTGATTTTATATAAATTAATTTCTAAAATGTAGAATATGCAAAAGAAGCAGTTACTTCTATATGAGCACCAGCATCATGATCTCTCTGCACTTGAGAACAATTCATAAATATCGAGAAAAAAATACTGTCTTGTAATGAAACATGTGAAATTCTAACTATCTTGTAAAGATTTCTGAAGTCATGTAAATATATATCCAATGATTGATCAATATAAAATTGGAAATATTAAAAAGGGAGGAAAGCCTGACAAGCATTTGTTGTCTTCCCATTTTTATTTTCTAATTTAGAGTAGTTTAATATTATTTTATTGACTATTAAGTAGAAAATCTAGTCCAGAAATATAGGTCCCAACTGCATTCTGCATTCATTCATATCATGGTAGCCTCTTGTTTTTAAAGAGTTTAATTAAAAAAAAAAAAAAAGCTTTGTTTTCCAAAGAGCAATGACTGTATCTGGGGAATAATTTTTTCTCTCTCCGGTAAAATTTATTCGAAGATATTAATAGATAGTGATCTCTTCTTTCAAGATTTGAAATTTGTCTAATACTTTTAAATGATTTTTTAAAAATTTTAGATGCTCCAAATATTTATATGAGAGACTATCATCCCAATGCGAGTTATATCTGAATTCCATTGATTTCAAGTCTTGCTTTCCCCTCCAACCCACCTCATCCTTATTTTTTTAAATACATTATTCTGAACAGAAAATGTGATCTTCCGAAATATTTATGCGTTTGGTCAAATTTTGCTACAAACTGAGTCCAAAATCATGCAAAACCGTGGTGCCCATTTTCTTCCAGCTCATGACAAAATATCGGCTATGGTTACCATGAGCCACCTTCCATACAATATGTTCAAAATTCATTTCCCAAATGCGGCCTTCAATGTTTATCTATATCTCTATTTGTATCGAGTTTCTGTTTTGAAGTCAATTATGGATTTATTTTTCTACCGTCTTGCATTTGATGAGTGGATTGTTTTTTTACTTCTATATTTGGACCAGCAGCACCAATCACTGACAAGGAGAATTAAAGCAGAGTTACTTTTCAGTAGGATTCCATTCATTTCCTTCCCTTTCCTGTCTAATATTTAACAGTGCCATTTTAGATGCTGTCTTTGAAAAAGCCCACACTCCATGGCTTCAAGCACCCAGGAATGATTGTTTGGAATTGTGTAGGTAACACCCACCTATTATCATGCCTTGGAGGAGAGGAATGAAGACAGGGCTTGCTAGTGGCTATGAGAGCACCACAATGGCCAATTCACTGGGGGGCATTTGAGAGGGTGAGCATGGTACTAATTAGCCACCTCCACAGTCACAACGCTTTTGATCACAGGGTGAAAATATCAATATCATGATCCTTGAAATGGTGATCCAATTTACTAAGGTGGGATGTAGATGGTGGCTGGTGAATTCTGATATTGTTGCTCTTCACTGAGAATGCAATACTTTCTCATTGTATTCTCATTTCTTCCTCTACCCTTTACTTCCTTTTTTTCATTAACCCTGTTTGTAAATGCTGTGGTGGTCCTATTCATCTTGGTATTAATGTCAATTAATGCTATTGGAAGTGTGCAAATACCAACGATGAAACCTTTCTTGCTTTGAAAGCATGATTACATCAAGAGACACTGCACTACTTAAACAAAAATTCATGTCCAGTTATAGATTGTTTTTTCCAAGAGTTTCAGCTGGAATATGATGATGAGAATTTTGTTACTCTTTTTTTCCATTTTATTAGACTTTTTATATTCATTTATATATCTTTGTCTCATATATTAGTTTCCTATGATGAATTATATTAAATCGTATCCAGTCTGATAATCCCTTTTAAAATTTACCTTTCATTCAATCCAATATCCATTTCATGTGACAATGTGACAAAAATGATCTTTCCAACATCTGACAAAAAGCTCTTCATATTCCCCTTTACCACAGGACATCGTGGGTGAAAATATAGCAATAAAAGTGTTTGATGAAGAAATAAATATTTGTGACAATAAGAGCCAGAATAACACCTATGCACAGCTGTGGAAAGAGTGGGATCGAGAGGTGAAAAGTTTCTACTTAATCTGCTGTTTATTTCTTTATTATTACTGATATAACAACACTGAAAATGTTTAATAATGATAGCCGAGAAGAAAGCACACCGCTCTGAATATATCAAACACCAGAGATTGTACACTTTCAATTAATTTCATATTGGACAAATATGTATCTATAAAACAGATTTATTTTAATATAGGGACTATCCCAAGAAATCACACGAAAGTGATCACAATTCCTTGTTGTATTTCAATGATGCTCTTGCCAAGTTTTTGAAAATGACTTACAATTCAAAATCCAGATGAAGGTGTGATATATGGGACCACTGCAAATGGTTATGCCTTATAATTTCTCCATTTGCACCTTTTGTACTTCATTTGTTTTTTGGTATATTCATGTATAAATGCTATCCATCAAAAAAAAAAAAATAACGAGACAAAGTGGGCCATGTGAGTAAAGAAAAATTTTGGATTCCCCTGTCTCTCTAAACTGTTCCTCCTTCATTTTCCTTCCATGTTAGAGTCTATGATCACATGTGCCTAGGGATGGAGGGGTAGTACACTCTGCCTGATGGATTATATCCTTCAATTTTAAGAACCATCCTCCACCCCCTGATATCAAGTGAAAAGATGAGTTGCTCCTTGAAAGGTGATTCATCCTACAAGTGTGTTTACTCTCCTGGTTATTTCTTGCAGTTCCCCCAAGTCTCAGGAGAAGTTTTCAAGTTGGGGCTGTTGGTACACGGAGTTCTTTTGCCTTCTGTTTTTGTCTGTGTTGATTCCACTTATACTGAAAAACTAAGTTTGATTTTATATAAATTAATTTCTAAAAATTTAGAATATGCAATAGCAACAGTTATTTCTATTTGAACATCAGCATTATGATCTCCCTGCACACAAGAACAACTCACATATATCGAGAAAATAAAAAATACTGTCAGCTAAGAAAACCTGGGGGATTCTAACCATATTGTAATGATTTCTGAAATCATGTAAATATATTTCCAGTGAATGATCAATTTAATATTGAGAATATTAAAAAGGGAGGAAAGCCTGACAAGCAGTTGTTAATTTCAGATTTTTATTTTCTAAGTTACAGTAGTTTAATATTATTTTGTTAACTATTAAGTAGTAAATCTAGTCCGGAAATATAGGTCCCAACTGAATTCTGCAGACATTCATATCATGGTAGCCTCTTGTTTTTAAAGAGTTTAATTGAAAAAAAAAATGCTTTCATTTATAAAGAGTGATGACTGTATCTCTGGAATAAATTTTTTCTCTCTCTGGTAAAGATTTATTCAGTGAAATTTCAAGATAATGATCCCTTCTTCAATATTTGTAATTTGCCTAGATCTTAAAAATGTTTTTTTTTAATTTTAGATTCTCCAAATGTATATAGGCGAGACTATCATCCCAATATGAGTTATATCTGGATTTCATTGATTTCAAGTCTTGTTTTTACCCCCTACCCTCTGCATCCATATTTTTGTAAAAATATTTTTCTGAACAGAAAATGTTATTTTCCAAAATATTTATGCCTTCTGTCAGAATTTTGATATGACCTAAGTCCAAAATCATGCAAATCGTGGTGCCCAATTTCTTCCAGCACTTGACAAAATATCAGGAATGGTTACCATGAGCCAAGTCCATACCATATGTCCGAAACACTTTTCTGATATGCCGCCTTCAATGTGTATATATACCTCTGTGTATAAGGAGTGTCTGTTTTGAATCCACTTATGGTTTTATTTTTCACTCTTGTTTTTCATGAGTGAATTTTTTGTTTTAATTCTATTTTTGGAACAACAGCACAATTCACTGACAAAGATAGGGAATTTTCTCTAGGATACCATTCATTTCCTTTCCTCTCCTGTCTATATTTAGCAGGCTTTGTAGATGCTGGCTTTGCAAAGAGCCCACACTCCATGGCTGAAAGCACCCAGTAATGATTCTTTGGATTTGTGTGGGTAACACCCACCTATGATCATGCCTTGGAGTAAATAAAAGAAGAAAGTGCTTGCTAGTGGCTATGAAACTGCCTCCATGGCCATGTCACTGGTTATAAATGAGAGGGTGAGCTTGAATCTCACCTGCCAGCCTCCTGTAGTCAGAGCTATTTTGACCCCAAGGAGAAAATATCAATATCATGATCCTTGAAATGGCTGTCCAATTTACTAAGCTGGTATGTGTTGGTGTCTCATGAAATTTTATAATGCTGGCTCTTCATTGAGAATGCAATACTATCTCACTGTATTCTCATTTCTTTCTCTACCCTTTACTTCCTTTCATTTCAGGATCCCAGTTTGGAAATGCTGTGGTGGTCCAAGTCATCTTGTTATTAACGTTAATTTATGCCATTTGGAGGTGTGCAAATACGAAAGATGAAACTTTCTTACTTTTAAAGCATGATTGCCACTATAGACATGTAGTGACTTAAACAAAAATCCATTTCCAATTAGAGATAGTTTTGTTCAAGAGTTTCAGCTGGAATATGAGGATGAGAATTTTTTACACTATTTTTCCATTGTATTTGAATTTTTATTTTCCTTTCTTTATATCTTTATCCCATATATCCTTTTCTTATCATGGATTATATTAAATCATACCCAATCTGATAATCCCTTTTAAAATTTACATTTCTTTCAATGCAATACCCATTTTATGTGACAATGTTGCAATAAAGATCTTTTCAGCACCAGATTAAAAAGCTCTTCATATTCCCCTTTCCCACAGGACATGGTTGGTCAAAATATATCATAAAAGGGTTTGATAAAGAAGTGAATATTTGTGACATGGAGGGCCAGATTTACACCTATGCACAGCCATGGAAAGAGAGGGATCGAGTGGTGAAAATTTTCTACCTAATCAGCTGTTTATTTCTTTATGATTACTAATATAGGAGCACAGAAAATGTTTAATAATGACAGCAGAGAATAAAGCACCCCTCTCTGAATATATCAAACACCAGAGATTGTACACTTTCAATTACTTTCATACTGGACAAATATGTATCCATGAAACTGATTTCTTTTAATATTGGGAGGATCCCAGGAAATCGCACGAAAGTGAGCCATGGATCACAATTCCTTGTTGTATTTCAATGATGCTCTTGCCAACTTTTGAAAATGACTGACAATTAAAATCCAGATGGAGCTGTGATATATGGGACTCCTGCATGTGGATATGCCTTGTATTTTCTCCATTTGTGCCTTTTGTACTTCATTTATTTTTTGGTATATTCTTGTATGAATGCTATCCATCAAAAATAAATAAATTAAGAGAAAGAGGGCCATGTGAGTAAAAATAAGTTTTTGATTCACCTGGCTCTCTAAACTGTTCCTTCTTTGTTTCCCTCCCATGTTGGTGAATATTATCACATGTGCCAAGGGGTGGACTGGTGGTACACTCTGCCTAATGGATTATGTCTTTCCATTTTAAGAACCATCACTGAGCCCTTGATATCTAGTGAAAAGATGAGTTGCTCTTTGAAAGATGATTTATACTACAAGTGTGTTTTCTCTCCTGGTTAGTTCTAGCAGTTTTCCCAGGGCCCAGGAGACGTTTACAAGTGTGGGGGCTATTGGTACACGGTGTTCTTTTCCTTTCTATTTGTGTCTCTGTGGATTCCACCTATATTGTAATAATAATTTTCATTTTGTATACATTAATTTTTAAAAATTTAGAAAATGCCACAGCAGCAGTTATTTCTATTTGAATACAAGTATCATGATCTCTCTGCACTCAAGAACAGCTCATAGATATCGGGAAAATAAAAAATACGGTCAGGTAACAAATGCTGGGGGTTTCTAACCATAATGTAAAGATTTCTGAAGTCATGTATTTATATTTCCAGTGAATGATCAATTTAATATTGTAATTATTAAAAAGGGAGGAAAGCCTGACCAGCAGTTGTTGACTTCACATTTTTATTCTCTAAGTTAGAGTAGGTTAATATTATTTTACTAACTATTAAGCAGAAAATCTAGTCCAGAAATATAGGTCCCAACTGCATTCTGCGTTCATTCATATCATGTAGCCTCTTGTTTTTAAAGATTTTAATTTAATAAAAAAATGCTTTCTTTTCCAAGCAGCGATGACTGTATCTCTGGAATAATTTATTCTCTCTCTGGTAAAGATTTATTCAAAGATATTATTAGGTAGTGATCCCTTCTTTCAAGATTTGTATTTTGCTTAGTTTTTAAATGATTTTTAAATTTTAGATACTCCAAATATATATATATATGAGAGATGATGATCCCAAGGTGATTTATATCTGGATTCTATCGATTTCAAGTCTTGTTTTGACCTCCAACCCAACACATTCTTATTTTTGTAAAAACATTATTCTGAACAGAAAATGAGATCTTCCAAAATATTTATGCATTCGGTCAGAATTTTGCTACCACCTGAGTGCAAAATGACACAAAAGCGTGGTTCCCAATTTCTTCCAGCTCATGACAAATTATCAGCAATTGTTACCATTAGCCACGTTCCATACAATATGTTCGAAACTTGTTTCCCAAATGCCCTCTTCAATGTGTATCTATAGCTCTGTGTATATGGAGTGTCTTTTTTGAAGTCACTTATGATTTAATTTTTCTACATAGTCTTGCATTTGTTGAGTAGATTTTTTGTTTACTTCTATTTTTGGACCAGTAGCACAAATCAAAGACAAGGAGATTTAGAGCAGAGTTACTTTTCACTAGGATTCCATTCATTTCCTTCCCTTTCTGTCTATATCAGCAGTGCCTATTTAGATGCTGTCTTTGCAAAAAGTCCACACTCCAAGGCTTCAAACTCCCAGGAATGATTGTTTGGAATTGTGTGGGTAAGCACCCTCCATGCTTTGGAGGAGAGGAAAAAAGACAGAGCTTGCTAGTGGCTATGAAACCACACCCACAGCCAATTCACTGGGTGGCAGTTGAGAGGGTGAGCACAGTTCTGAAAAGCCATCCTCCACAGTCAGTGCCATTTTGACCCCAGGGTGAAAGTATCAATATCATGATCCTTGAAATGGTTGTCCAATTTACTAAGCTGGGATGTAGCTGATGTCTGGTGAATTTTAATAATGTTGGCACTTCGTTGAGAATGCAATACATTCTCGTTGTATTCTCATTTCTTCCTCTACCCTTTACTTCCTTTGTTTTCATGTTCCCTGTTTGTAAACGCTGTGGTTGCCCTAGTCATCTTTTTATTAACATTAAATGTTGCCAATTGGAAGTGTGCAAATACCAAAGAGGAAACCTTTCTTACTTTGAAAGCATGATTACCTCAATAAGCACTGCACTGCTTAAACAAAAATTTATTTCCAGTCAGAAAATGTTTTGTCCAAGGGTTTCAGCTGGAATATGATGAGAAATTTGTTATTCTATTTTCAATTATATTAAACTTTTTATTTTCATTTATATATCTTTGTCCCTTATATCCGTTTCTTATTATGGATTATATTAAATCATACGCAATCTGATAATCCCTTTTAAAATTTACCTTTCTTTGAAACCAATAACCATTTTATGTGACAATGTTACAATAATGATCTTTGCAATACATGAGAAAAAGCTCTTCATATTCCCCTTGCCCACAGGACATGGAGGGTGAAAATATATCAGTAAAAGTGTTTGATGAAGAAATAAATATTTGTGACATGGAGAGCCATAATGACACCTATGAGAACCAGAGAAATAGAGGGATCGCTCGGTGAAAAATTTCTTCTTAGTCTGCTGTTTATTTCTTTATGATTTCTGATACAGCAGCATTGAAAATGTTTAATAATGATAGCAGAGAAGAAAGCACACCAATCTGGATATATCAAACACCAGAGATTGTACACTTTCAATTAATTTGATATTGGTCAAATATGTATCCATGAAACAGATTTCTTTTTATATTGGAAGGATCCCAGTAAAAGCACAGCAAAGTGGATCATGGATCACAATTCCTTGCTGTATTTCAATGGTGCTCTTGTTGAGTTTTTGATAGTGACTGACAATTAAAATCCAGATGGAGCTGTGATATATAGGAAACCTGCAAGTGGATATGCCTTATATTTTCTTAATTTGAACCATTTGTACTTCATTTATTTTTTGGTACTTGCATGTATGAATGCTATAAATCAAAAAAAAAAAAATAACAAGAGAAAGCGGGGCCATGTGAGTAAAGAAAAAGTTTTGGACTCACCTTGGTCTCTAAACTGATCCTTCTTTATTTCGCTGCCATGTTGGAGATTATGATCACAAGTGACTAGGAATGGAGGGGTGGAACACTCTGCCTGATGGAATATATCCTTCAATTTTAAGAACCATCACCCTCCCCACATTTAACAAGTGAAAAGGAGAATTGCTGTTTGAAAGATGTTTGATCCTACAGGTGTCTATTCTGTCCAGGTCTATTCTAGCAATTCTCCTAATCCCCAGCAGAAATTTTGAGTTTAGGGGATGTTTGTACTTGGAGATCTATTGCTTTCTCTTTGTTTCTCTTTGGATTCCACTTATATTATAAGAAAAAGTTTGATTTTGTATAAATTAATTTCTAAAAATTTAGAATATGCAAAAGCAGTAGTTATTACTATATGAAAACCAGCATCATGATCTCTCTGCATTCAAGAACAATTCACACATATTGAGAAATTAAAATATACTGTGGTGTAACAAAACCTAGGTGATTCTAATCATATTGTAAAGATTTGCTAAGTCATGTAAATATATATCCAATGACAGATCAATATAAAATTGGGAATATTAAAAAGTATTAAAGCCTGACAAGCATTTGTTGTCTTCCCTTTTTTATTTTATAAGTTAGAGTAGCTCAATATTATTTTATTAACTATTAAGCAGAAAATCTAGCCCAGAAATATAGGTTCCCCCTGAATTCTGTGTTCATTCTTATGATGGTAGACTCTTGATTTTAAAGAGTTTAATTTTTTTTTAAATGCTCTCATTTCCAAAGAGTGATGAATGTATATCTGGAATAATTTTTTCTCTCTCCAGTAAAGATTTATTCGAAGATATTAATAGACAGTGATCCCTTCTTTCAAGATTTTTATTTTGCCTAGTTCTTAAAAATGATTTTTTTTATATCTTAGATACTCCAAATATATATATAAGACACTATCATTCCAACGTGAATTATATCTGAAATCCATTGATTTCAAGTCTTGTTTTCACCTCCAACCCACCACATTCTTATTTTTGTAAATACATTATTATGAACATAAAATGTAATCTTCCAAACTATTTATGCATTCTGTCAGAATTTTGATACCACCTAAGCCCAAAATCATGCAAATTGTGGTGCCCAATTTCTTCCAGCTCATGACAAAATATCAGGAATGGTTACCATGAGCCAAGCACATTCAATATGTTTGAAACACGTTTCCCATACTCTGCCTTCAAAGTGTATCTATAACTGTGTATAAGGAGTGTCTGTTTTTAAGTCACTTATTATTTTATTTTTCTACATATTCTTGCATTTGATGAGTGGATTTTTTTTTTACTTCTATTTTTTAAAAGTAGCACAAATCCCTGACACGAATTAGAGCAGAGTTGATTTTTTGTTTTACTTCGATTTTTTAAAAGTAGCACAAATCCCTGACACGAATTAGAGCAGAGTTGTTTTTCACTAGGATTCCATTCATTTCCTTCCCTTTCTTGTCTATAATTAACAGTGCATTTTTAGATGCTGTCTTTGCAAAGACCCCACACTCCACGGCTTCAAGCTCCCAGGAATGATTCTTTGGAATTGTGTGTGTAAAACCCACGTATGATCATGCCTTGGAGGAGAGGAAAGAATACAGCATTTGCTTAAGGCTATGAAACTGCCCACACGGTTATTTCACTGGACGTCAATGAGAGGGAGAGCTTGATTCTCACGTGCCTGCCTCCACTATTCCAAGCAATTTTGACCCCAGGACGAAAATAACAATATCAGGACAGCTGAAAGGGCTGTCCACTTTACTAAGCTGAGATGTAGTTGCTGTCTCGTGAATTCTGATAATGTTGGTTTTCCTTTGAGAATACAATACATTCCCATTGTTTTCTCATTTCTTTCTCTATACTTTATTTCCTATGTTTTCACGATCCCTGTTTGTAAAGGCTGTGGTGGTCCTAGTCATTTGTTATTAACATTAATTTATGCAAATTCGAAGTGTGCAAATACCAAAGATGTAACCTTTCTTACTTTGAAAGCATGATTACCTCAATAGACACGGCACGAATTAAACAGAAATTCATTCCCATTAGAGACAGTTTTGTCCAAGAGTTTCAGCTGGCATATGAGGATGAGATTTTTTTACACTATTTTTCCATTGTATTTGAATTTTTATTTTCCTTTATATATCTTTGTCCCATATATCCCTTTCTTATCATGGATAATATTAAATCGTACCCGGTCTGATAATCCCGTTTAAAATTTACCTTTCTTTCAATCCTATATCCATTTTATGTGACAATGTTACAATAAAGATTTTTTCAACTCCTGAAAAAATCTCTTCATATTCCACTTGCCCACAGAACATGGTCCGTGAAAATATATCAGTAACAGTATTTGATGAAGAAATAAATATTTGTGACATGGAGAGCCAGAATAACACCTATGCACAGCAAAGGAAAGAGAGGGATTGAGAGGAGAAAGTTTCAACTTAGTCTGCTTAGTTCTTTATGATTACTGATATAGGAACACAGAAAATGTTTAATAATGATAGCAGAGAAGAAAGCACACCTCTCTGAATATATCAAACACCAGAAATTGTACACTTTCAATTAATTTCATATTGTACAAATATGTAACCATAAAACAAATTTCTTTTAATATTGTGAGGATCCCGGTAAATCACATGAAATTGCACCATGGATCACAATTCCATGTTTTATTTCAATGATGCTCTTGCTGAGCTTTTGAAAATGACTGACAGTTAAAGATCCAGATGGAGCTGTGATATAGGGACTCCTGCTTTTCGATATGCCTTGCATTTTCTCCATTTGCAACTTTTGTACTTCATTTATTTTTCGGTATATTCGTGTATGAATTCTGTCTATCAAAAATAAATAAATTTAGAGAAAGAGGGCCATGTGAATAAAGAAAAAGTTTTGGATTCACCTGGCTCCCTAAACTCTTCCTCCTTTGTTTCACTCCCATGTTGTAGTCTGTGATCACCTGTGCCCAGGCGTGGAGTGTTGTTACACTGTGCCTGATGGATTATGTCATTCGTTTTATGAACCATCCCGCACCCCTTGATATCTAGTGAAAAGATTAATTGCTCTTTGAAAGATGATTCATCCGACAAGTGTGTTTTCTCTCCTGGTTAGCCCAAGCAGTTCTCCCAAGCCTCAGGAGTAATTTTCAAGTTGGGAACTGTTGGTGCAAGGAGCTCTTTTTCCTTCTGTTTGTCTCTCTGCGGATTCCACATATATTGTAAGAATAAGCTCAAATTTGTATCAATTAATTCTACAATATGATATTCTAACCATACTGTAAAGATTTCTGAAGTCATGTAAATATATTTCCAGTGAATGATCAATTTTATATTGTGAATATTAAAAAGGAGGAACGCCTGACAAACAGTTGTTGACTTCACATTTTTATTTTCAAGTTAGAGTAGTTTAATATTATTTTATTAACTCTTTAGTAGAAAATCTAGTCCAGAATTATAGGTCCAAACTGCATTCTGCGGATATTCATATCATGGTAGCTTCTTGTTTTTAAAGAGTTTAAATAAATAAAAAAAAGCATTCATTTCCAAAGAATGATGACTGTATCTCTGGAATAATATTTTATCTCTCTGGTAAAGATTTATTTGAAGGCATTATTAGATTGTGATCCCTTCTTTCAGGATTTGTATTTTGCTTAGTTCTTAAAAATTATTTCTTTAAATTTTAGACACTCCAAATTTATATATGAGATACTATCATTCCAAAGTGAGTTATATCTGGATTCAATTGAATTCAATCTTTTTCTTACCTCCTAACCACCACATCTATATTTTGGTAAAAAAAAAATTTTTCTGAACAGGAAATTTTCTCTTCCAAAATATTTATGTCTTTTGTCAAAATTTTGATACGAACTACGTCCCAAATCACACAAAACCGTGGTGCCCAATTTCTTCCAGCTCATGGCAAAACATCAGGAATGGTTATCATGAGCAACGTTCCATAAAATATTTTTGAAACACGTCTCCCAAACGCCACTTTCAACGTGTTTTTATAGCTCTGTGTATTTGGGGTGTGTTTTGATGTCACTAATGGTTTTATTTTTCCACATAGTCTTGCATTTGATGAGTGGATTTTTTGTTTACTTCTATTTTTGGACCAAATCACTGACAAGGAGAATTAGAGCAGTGTTACTTTTCACTAGGATATCAATTATTTCCTTCCCTTTCCTGTCTATATTTAGTAGGGCAATTTTAGATGCTGTCTTTGCAAAGAGCCCACACTCCATGTCTTTAAGATCCCAGGAATGATTCTTTGGAATTGTGTGGGTAACACCCACCTATGCCTTGGAGGAGAGGAAAGAAGACAGGGCTTGCTAGTGGCTTTGAAACATCCTCCACGACCAATTTCTGGGTGGCAGTGGAGAGGGTGAGCGTGGTTCTCAATATCCAGCCTCCATAGCCAGACACATTTTGACCCCAGGGTGATAATATCAATATCATGTTACTTGAAATGATTGTCCAATTTCCTGAGCTGGGATGTAGCTGGTGTCTGGTGAATTTTAATAATGTTGGATGTTCATTGAGAGTGCAATACATTCTCATTTTATTCTCATTTCTTCATCTTTCCTTTACTTCTGTTGTTTTCAGGATGCCTGTTTGTAAATGCTGTGTTTGTCATAGTCATCTTGTTATTAACGTTAATTTATGTCAATTGGAAGTGTGCAAATAACAAAGATGAAACCTTTCTTACTCTGAAAGCATGATTACCTCAAAAGACACTGCACTACTTAAACAAAAATTCATTTCCTGTTAGAAACAGTTTTGTCCAAAGTTTCAGCTGGAATATGATGATGAGAATTTTGTTATTCTATTTTTCCATTATATTTGTCTTTTTATTTTCCTTTATATGTCTTTGTGGCATATATCCATTTCTTATCATGGATTATATTAATTCGTACCCAATCTGATAATCCTTTTTAAAACTTACCTTTCTTTCATTCCAATATCCATTTTATGTCACAATGTTACCATAACGATCGTTTCAACACCTGACAAATAGCTCTTCATATTCCCCTTGCCCACAGGACATGGTTTGTGGAAATATAACAATAAAAGTGTTTGATGAAGAAATAAATATTTGTGACATGGAGAGCCAGAATAACACCAATGCACAGCCATGGAAAGAGAGGGATCAAGAGGAGAAAAATTTCTACTTACTCTGCTTTTATTTCTTTATGATTACTTACATTGCAACATTGAAAATGTTTAATAATGGTAGCAGAGAAGGAAGCACAACTCTCTGCATATATCAGACACCAGAGATTGTACACTTTCAATTAATTTGATATTGATAAAATTTGTTTCCATAAAACAGATTTCTTTTAATATTGGGTGGATCCCAATATTAAACGCGAGCCATGGATCACAATTCCTTGTTGTTTTTCAATGATATTCGTGCTGAGTTTGTGAAAATGACTGACAATTTGAGATCCAGATGGAGCTGTGATATATATGACCCCTGAATGTGGTTATGCCTTTTATTTTCTCCATTTGGACGATTGGCACTTCGTTTATTTTTCAGCATATTCATGTATGAATGCTATGTATCACTAAAAAATAAATTAAGAGATAAGTGCCATGTGAGTAAAGAAAAATTATGGACTCCTTTGGCTCTCTTAACTGATCCTCCTTTGTTTCCCTCCCATGTTGCAGACTATGATTACCTGTGCCAAGGGTTGGAGTTGTGGTGCACTCTGCCTGATGGATTATGTCCTTCAATTTCAAGAACCCTCCCATTCCCCACAGATATCTAGTGATGCATGATGATTTGCATGATGATTCATCCTTCCAGTGTCTTTTCTGTCCTGGTACGTTCTAGCAGTTCTCATAACCTCAGGAGCAGTTTTCAAGTTGGGGGCTGTTTGTACATGGCGTTCTTTTGCTTTCTGTTTGTGTCTCTGTGGATTCCACTTATATTGTAAGAATAAGTTTGATTTCCTATAAACTAATTTCTAAAAATTTAGAATACCCAAAAGCACCAGTTATTTCTATATGAACACTAGCATCATGATCACTCTGTAAACAAGAATAATTCATATGTATCAAGAAAATAAAAAATACTCTTGTGTAACAAAACCTGGGGAATTCTAACCATATTGTAAAGATTTCTGAAATCATGTAAGTATATATCCAATGAATGGTTAATTTAAAATTGGCAATATTAAAAAGGGAGGAAAGCCTGACAAGCATTTGTTATCATCACATTTTTATTTTCTAAGTTAGAGTAGTTTAATATTATTATATTAACTATTAAGCAGAATATCTAGTCCAGAAATATAGGTCACAACTGAATTCTGCATTCATTCATATCATGGTAGCTTCTTGTTTCTAATGAGTTTAATTTAAAAAAAAAAAAGGTTTCATTGCCAAAGAGCAATGACTGTATTTCTGGAATATTTTTTTCTCTCTCTGGTAAATATTTATTTGAAGTTATTATTAAATCGTGATCCCTTCTTTCAAGATTTGTATTTTGCCTAGTTCTTAAAAATGATTTTTTTTTTTATTTTAGATACTCCAAATATATATATGAGAGACTGTCATCCCAAGGTGAGTTATATCTGGATTTCTTTGATTTGAAGTCTTGATTTCACCTCCAAACCATCACTTTCTTATTTTGGTAAATACATTATCCTGAACAGAAAATAGATTTTTCAAATTATTTATGCATTCGGTAAGATTTTGATATCACCGAAGTCCAAAATCATGCAATACTGTGGTGCCCAATTTCTTCCAGCTCATGACAAAACATCAGGAGTGGTTATCATAAGCAACGTTCCATAAAATATTTTTGAAACACGTTTCCCAAACCCCGCCTTCAAGTTGTATCTATAGCTCTGTGTATATGGAGTGTCTGTTTTGAAGTCATGTATGGTTTTATTTTTCCACATAGTCTCGCATTTGATGAGTGGATTTTTTGTTTTACTTCTATTTTTCGGCCAGCAGCCCAAATAAGTGACAAGGAGAATTAGAGCAGTGTTACTTTTCACTAGTATACCATTCATTCCCTTCGCTTTCTTTTCTATTCTTAGCACTGTCTTTGTAAATGCTGTCTTTGCAAAAAGCCCACATCCCACGGCTTCAAGCTCCCAGGAATGACTGTTTGGAATTGCTTGGGTAACACCCACCTATGATTATGCCTTGGAGGAGAGGAAAGAAGAGATGGTTTGTTAGTGGCTATGAAACAACCTCCATGGCCATTTCACTGGGTGGCAATGAGAGGGGGAGCTTGATTCTCACCTGCCAGCCTCCACTAGTCAGAGCTATTTTGACTCCAAGGAGAAAATATCAATATCAGGACCCTTGAAATGCCTGTCCAATTTATTAAGCTGGGATGTATTTGGTGTCTGGTGAGTTTTTATAATGTTGGAACTTCATTGAGAATGCAATACTATCTCATAGTATTCTTGTTTCTTTCTTTACCCTTTACTTCCTTTCTTTTCAGGTTCCCAGTTTAGAAATATGTGGTGGTCCTAGTCATCTTGTTATTATCGTAAATTTATGCCAATTGGAAGTGTGGAAATATGAAAGATGTAACCTTTATTACTTTGAAAGCATGATTACCTCAATAGACCCTGTATGAATTAAATAAAAATTCATTTCCAGTTCGAAAGAGTTTTGTCCAGGAGTTTTAGCTGGAATATGAGAATGAGAATTTTTTTACAATATTTTTCCATTTTATCTGAATTTTTATTTTCCTTTATATATCTTTATCCCATATATCCCTTTCTTATAATGGATTATCTTAAATAATACCGAAACTGATAATCCCTTTTGAAATTGACCTTTCTTTCTATCCAATATCCATTTTATGTGACAATGTGACAATAAAGATGGTTTCCATACTTTATAAAAAGCTCTTCATATTCCCTTGCCCACTGGACCTGGTGGGTGAAAATATATCAACAAAATTATTTGATGAAGAAGTAAATATTTGTGAAATGGAGGGAGAGAATAAGACCTATGCACAGTCATGGAAAGAGAGGGATAAAGAGGTGAAAAGTTTCTACCTAATAACATTATCAAAATTCACCAGACACCAGCTACATCCCAGCTTAGTAAATTGGACAACATTTTCAAAGATCATTATATTGATATATTCACCCTGGAGTCAAAATGACTCTGACTGTGGAGGCTGGCTATTGTGAACCAGGCTCACCCTCTCAACTTCAGCCCAATGAATTGGCCTTGTGGATGGTTTCATAGCCACTTGCAAACCCTGTGTTCTTTCCTCAACTCCAAGGCATGTTCATAGGTGGGTGTTACCCACACAAATCCAAACAATCATTTCTGGGAGCTTGAAGACGTGGAGTGTGGGCTTTTTGCAAAGACTGCATCTAAAATGGCACTGCTAAATATTAGTCAGGAAAGGGAAGGAAATGAATGGAATCCTGGTGAAAAGTAACTCTGCTCTAATTCTCCTTGTCAGTGATTTGTACTACTGGACCAAAAATAGAAGTAAAACAAAAAATCCACTCATAAAATGCAAGACTATGTAGAAAAAGAAAACAATAATTGACTTAAAAAAAGACACTCCATATACACAGATCTATAGATACTCATTGAAGGTGGCCTTTGGGAAACGAGTTTTGAACATATTGTACAGAATGTGGCTCATGGTAACCATTGCTGATATTTTGTCATGAGTTGGAAGAAATTGGGCACCACGGTTTGAGTGATTTGGGACTTAGGTCATTTCAAATTTCTGACAGAAGGCATAAATATTTTGGAAGATAACATTTTCTGTTCAGAAAAATGTTTTTACCAAATGTGGATGTGATGGGTAGGCGGTACGAACAAGAATTGAAATCAATGGAATAAAGATATAACTCACCTTGGGGTGCTAGTCTCACTTATATACATTTGGAGTATCTAAAATAAAAAAAAAAAACATTTTTAAGAACTAAGCAAAATACAAATATTGAAGAAAGGGTCACTATCTAAAAATATCTGTGAAAAAATCTTTACCAGAGAGATAAATTATTATTCCAGAGATACAGTCATCAATCTTTAGAAATGAAAGCATTTTTTTTTTTCAATTAAACTCATTAAAAACAAGAGGCTAACATGATATGAATGTCTGCAAAATGCAATTGAGACCTATATTTCTGGACTAGATTTTCTTCTTAATAGTTAATAAAATATATTAAACTACTCTAACATAGAAAATAAAAATGTGAAATCAGCAACTGTTTGTCAGTCTTTCCTCCCTTTTTAATATTCACAATATTAAATTGATCATTCACCGGGAATATATTTACATGACTTCAGAAATCTTTACAATATGTTTAGAATACACCAGATTTTGTTACCCAAAGTATTTTTCATTTTCTCGATATCTATGAGTTGTTCTCGATTGCAGGGAGAACATAAGGCTGGTATTCACATAGAAATAACTGCTGCTATTGCATATTCCAAATTTTTAGAAATTAATTTATACAAAATCAAACTTATTCTTACAATATATGTGGAATCCACAGAGACACAAACAGAAGGCAAATGAACTCCTTGTATCAAGAGTCCCCAACTTGAAAATTTTTCCTGAGTCTTGGGAGAACTGCTGGGTCTAACCAGGAGAGAAAACACACTTGTAGGATGAATCACTTTTCAAAGAGCAACTCATCTTTTCACTAGATATCAATGGGTGGGGGTAGTTCTTAAATTTGAAGGACATAATCCATCAGGAAGAGTGTACCACCCCTCCTCTTCTGGGCACAGGTGATCATACTCTCCAACATGGGAGAGAAACAAAGGAGGAATAGTTCAGGGAGACAGGTGAATCCAAAACTTTTCCTTTACTCACATGGCCCACTTTATCTTTATTTATTTTTGATGGATAGCATTTATACCTGAATATACTGAAAAATAAAGGAAGTACAAAAGTTGCAAATGGAGAAAATACAAGGCATAACCACATTCAGGAGTCCCATTTATCAGAGCTCCATCTGGATCTTTAAGTGTCAGTCATTTTCAAAAACTCATCAAGAGCATCATTGAAATACAACAAGGAATTTTGATCCATGGCACACTTTCATGTTATTTACTGGGATCCTCACAATATTAAAAGAAATATGTTTTATGGATACATATTTGTCCAATATGAAATTAATTGAAAGTGTACATTCTCTGGTGTTTGATATATTCAGAGAGGTGTGCTTTCTTCTCTGCTATCAGTATTAAATATTTTCTGTGTTCCTATAACAGTAATCATAAAGAAATAAACAGCTGATTAGGTAGAAACTTGTCACCTCTTGATCCCTCCTTATCCATGGCTGTGCATAGGTGTTATTCTGGTCCTCCATGTCACAAACATTCCCTTATTCATCAAACACTTTTACTGATATATTTTGACACACCATGTCCTGTGGGCAAGAGGAATATGAAGAGCTTTTTATCAGGTGTTGAAAAGATCTTTATGGTAACATTTGACCATAAACTGGATATTGGATTGAAAGGAGAGAGTGTGGTCTATGATGTGAACTGAGGTCTGTGGTTGGTGGCAAGGCCCCAGGATGTGTATGTCCTTTGAGGGTGGTGGGCCACACTTATGGGAGATGTTTGTGTGTGATGTGGTTGGAGGTGTGGGAGGTGGGCAACATGGTAATCCCAGTGGGTTTCATGTAATATTTTAGGTAATCTAAGCACCTCTTAAAATATATTTATATATCTATAAATAACATTTTTGTAAGCAAATGCACTTATATGCATATATATTCATATATGATTTTACAAATACTGGTATGTATTGTGAAAATTTTGATTTTCACTCAAAATAAAAAATAAATATATTTTAAAAAAGGGAATATCATATCGGGTATGATTTAATATAATCCCTGCTAAGAAAGGGATATATGGGATAAAGATATATAACGGAAAATAAAAATTCAAATACAATGGAAAAATAGTGTAACAAAATTCTCATCCTCACATTCCAGCTCAAACACTTGGACAAAACTGTCTCTAGTTGGAAATGAATTTTTGTTTAAGTCGTGCAGTGCCTTTTGAGGAAATCATGCATTTAAAATAAGAAAGATTTCATCTTTCGTATATGCACACTTCCAATTGGCATAAATTTACGTGAATAACAAGATGACTAGGACCACCAGAGCCTTTACAAACAAAGATCCTGGAGAGAATGTAAGTAAAGGGTAGAGTAAGAAATGAGAATCAATGAGATAGTTTTGCATTCTCAATGAAGAGCCAACATTATAAAAATTCACCAGCAACAACTACATCCCAGCTCAGTAAATTGGACAGCCATTTCAAGGGTTCTGATATTGATATTTTCTCCTTGGGGTCAAAATAGCTCTGACTAGTGGAGGGTGGAAGGTGAGAATCAAGCTCATCCTCTAATTGCCTCACAGGTCATAACTGTGGAGGCGGTTTCATAGCCACTAGCAAACTCTGTCTTCTTTCCTCTCCTCCAAGGCATGACCATAGGGGGATGTTACCCCAAAATTCATAGAAGCATTTCTGGGAGCTTGAAGCCGTGGAGTGTAGGCTCTTTGTAAAGACAGCATCTAAAAATGCACTGCTAAATGTAGACAGGGAAGGGAAGGAAATGAATTCAATCCTAATGAATAGTAACTCTACTGTAATTCTCCTTGTCAGTGATTTGTTCTGCTGGTCCAAAAATAGAAGTAAAACAAAAATCCACTCATTAAATGCAAGACTATGTAGAAAAATGAAACCATGAGTGACTTCAATACAGACACTCCTTATACACAGAGCTATATATACATGTTGAAGGTGGCATTTGGAAAACGAGTTTTGAACATATTGTATAGAATGTGGCTCATGGTATCCATTGCTGATATTTTGTCATGAGCGGGAAGAAATTGGGCACCACGATTTTGTGTGATTTTGAACTCAGGAGGTATCAAAATTTTGAGCAAATGCATAAATACTTTGGAAGATCACTTTTTCTTTTCAGAATAATGTATTTACTAATTTAAGAATATAGTTGATTGGAGGTGAAAACAAAACTTTAAATCAATAGAATCCAGATATAACTCACCTTGGTATGATAGCCTCTCATATCTATATATTTGGAGTATTTAAATTTAAAAAAATCATTTTTAAGAACTAGGCAATATACAAATCTTGAAAGAAGGGATCACGCTCTAATAATATGTTCAAAAAAATCTTTACCGGAGAGATAAAATATTATTCCAGAAATAGACTCATCACACTTTAGAAATGAAAGCATTTTTTTTTCAATTAAACTCGTTAAAAACAATAGGCTACCATGACATTAATGTCCTCAGAATGCAGTTGGGACCTATATTTCAGGAATAGATTTTCTTCTTAATAGTTAATAAAATAATATTAATCTACTCTTATATAGAAAATAAAAATGTGAAGTCAACAACTGCTTATCAGACTTTCCTCCCTTTTTAATATTCACAATATTAAATTGATCATTCATTGGAAATATATTTACATGACTTCAGAAATCTTTAAAATAGGGTTAGAATACACCAGGTTTTGTTATGTGACAGTATTTTATATTTTCTTGATATCTATGAGTTGTTCTCGAGTGCAGGGAGATCATAAGGCTGGTGTTCAAATAGAAATAACTGCTTTATTGCATATTCTAAATTTTTAGAAATAAATTTCTACAAAATCAAACAAATTCTTACAATATATGTGGAATCCAAAGAGAAACAAACAGAAGGCAAAGGAAATCCTTGTTTCAACAGTCCCCAAATTGAAAATTTCTCTTGAGGCTTGGGAGAACTGCTAGGTCTAACCAGGAGAAAAAACACACTTGTAGGATGAATCACCTTTCAAAGAGCAATTCAACTTTTACCTAGATATCAAGGGGTGGGAGATTGTTCTTAAAATTGAAGGACATAATCCATCAGGCAAAGTGTATCACCCCTCCACTCCAAGGCACAGGTGATCATAGTCTCCCAAATGGGATAGAAACAATGGAGGAAGAGTTTAGGGAGCCAGGTGAATCCAAAACTTTTTCTTTACTCACATGGCCCACTTTCTTTTAATTTATTTATTTTTGATGGATAGCAGTCATACATGAATATACCGAAAAATAAATGAAGTACAAAAGGTGCAAATGGAGAAAATACAAGGCATATCCACATGCAGGAGTCCCCTATATCACAGCTCCATGTGGATCTTTAATTGTCAGTCATTTTCAAAAACTCAGCAAGAGCATCATTGAAATACAACAAGGAATTGTGATCCATGGCACACTTTCGTGTGATTTACCGGGATCCTCACAATATTAAAATAAATATGTTTTATGGATACATATTTGTCCAATATGAAATTAATTGAAAGTGTACAATCTCTGGTGTTTAATATGTTCAGTGAGGTGTGTTTTCTTCTCTGCTATCATTATTAAACCTGTTCTGTGTTCCTATATCAGTAAACATAAAGAAATAAACAGCTGATTAGGTAGAAATTTTTCAACTCTCAATCCCTCTCTTTCCATGGCTGGGCATAGGTGGTATTTCTGGCCCTCCATGTCACAAATATTTACTTCTTCATCAAATATTTTATTGATATATTTTCAACCACCATGTCCTGTGGGAAAGGGGAATATGAAGAGCTTTCCATCAGGTGTTGAAAAGATCTTTATTGGAACATTGTGACATAAAATGGATATTGGATTGAAAGCAAGGTAAATTTTAAAGGCATTATCTGATTGGGTACGGTTTAATATTATCCATGATAAGAAAGGGATATATGGGATAAAGATATATAAAGGAAAATAAAAATTCAAATATAATGGAAAAATAGTGTAAAATATTCTCCTCCTCATATTCCAGCTGAAATTCTTGGACAAAACTGTCTCTAATTGGCAATGAATTTTTGTTTAACTCGTGCCATGTCTTTTGAGGTAATCATGCATTCAAAGTAAGAAGGGTTTCATCTTTCGTTTTTGCACACTTCCAATTGGCATAAATTAACGTTAATAACAAGATGACAAGGACCACCAAAGCATTTACAAACTGGGATCCTGAAAAGAAAGGAAGTAATGGAAATAGAAAGAAATGAGAATACAATGAGATAGTATTGAATTCCCAATGAAGAGCCAACATTATAAAACTTCACCAGACACCAACTATATCCTACCTTACTAAATTGGACAGCCATTACAAGGGTCCTGATATTATTTTCTCCTTGGGGTCCAAATGGCTCTGACTAATGGAGGCTGGCAGGTGAGAATCAAGATCACCCTTTCATTGCCTCCCAGTGAAATGGCCATGGAGGCGGTTTCATAGCCACTAGCAAACCCTATCTTCTTTCCTCTCCTCCATGGCATGACCATATCAGGGTGTTACACACACATTTTCAAAGAATCATTCCTGGGATATTGAAGCTGTGGAGTGTGGGTTCTTTGCAAAGACAGCATCTACAATGGTACTGCTAAATAGAGACAGGATATGGAAGAAAATGAATGGAATCCTAGTGAAAAGCAACTCTGCTCTAATTCTCCTTGTCAGTGTTTTGTGCTACTGTTACAAAAATAGAAGTAAAACAAAAAATTCACTCATCAAATGCAAGAATATGTGGAAAAATAAAATCATAAGTGACTCCAAAACAGACACTCCATATACATAGAGCTACACATACACGTTGAATGTGGCATTTGCGAAACGTGTTTTGAGCATAGTGTATGGAATGTGGCTCATGGTAACAATTCCTGATATTTTGTCATGAGCTGGAAGAAATTGGGCAGCACGGTTTTACGTGAATTTTGACTTAGGTGGTATCAAAATTCTGACAGAATTCATAAATAGTTTGGAAGATCACATTTTCTCTTCATAATAATGTATTTACAAAAATAAGAATGTGGTGGGTTGGAGGTGAAAACAAGACTTGAAATCAATGGATTTCAGATATAACTCACTTTGGGATGATAGTCTCATATTTATATTTGGATTATCTAATATACAAAAAATCATTTTTTAAGAACTAGGCAAATTAAAAATCTTGAAAGAATGGATCACTATCTATTAATATCTTCAAATAAATCTTTACCGGAGAGAGAAAAATTATTCCAGAGATACATCCGTCGCTCTTTGGAAATGAAAGCTTTTTTTTTTAATCATATGAATGAACACAGAATGCAGGTGGGAACTATATTTCTGGACTAGGTTGTCTGCTTAATAGATAATAAAATAATTTTAAACTACTCTAACTTATAAAATAAAAAGGGGAAGACAACAAATGCTTGTCAGGCTTTAGTCCTTTTTAATATTCCCAATTTTATATTGATCAGTCATTGTATATATATTTACATGACATAGAAAATCTTTACAAGATGTTTAGAATCCCCTAGGTTTTCTTACACCACAGTATTTTTTAATTTCTCAATATGTATGAATTGTTCTTGAATGCAGAGAGGTCATGATGCTGGTGTTCATATAGTAATAACTGCTGGTTTTGCACATTCTTAATTTTTAGAAATTAATTAATACAAAATCAAAATTTTTCTTACATTGTAAGTGGAATACACATAGACACAAACAGAATGCAAAAGAACTCCATGTGCCAACATTCCCAACTTGAAAACTTCTCCTGAGGCTTGGCAGAACAGCTAGAACTAACCAGGAGAGAAAACACACTTGGAGGATGAATCAACATTCCAACAGCAATGCACAATATCACAGATATCAGGTTGTGGGTGATAGATCTTAAAATTGAAGGACCTAATCCATCAGGCAGAATGTACCGCCCCTCCACACCTAGGCACATATGATCATAGTCTCCAACATGGAAGGGATATGAAGGAGGAACAATTTAGAGAGCCAGGTCAATCCAAAACTTTTTCTTTACTCACATGCCCCTCTTTCTCTTAATTTATTTTTTTTGAGGGATAGCATTCATACATGAATATACCAGAAACAAATGAAGTACAAAAGGTGCAAATGGAGAAAATATAAGGCATAACCACATGCATGGGTTCCATATATCACAGCTCCATCTCGATCTTTAATTGTCAGTCATTTTCAAAAACTCGGAAAGAGCATCATTGAAATACAGCAGGGAATTGTGATCCATGGCTCATTTTCATGTGATTTACAGGGATAACCTCAATATTAAAAGAATGCTGTTTTATGGATATATATTTGTCTAATATGAAATTAATTGAAAGTATACAACCTCTGGTGTTTGATATATTCAGAGAGGGGTGTTTTCTTCTCTGCTATCATTATTAAATATATTCTGTGTTGTAATATAAGTAATCATAAAGAAATAAACAGCAGATTAAGTAGAAACTTTTCAATTCTCGATCCCTCTCTTTCCATGGCTTTGCATAGGTTTTATTCAGGCTCTTCTGGTCACAAATATTTACTTCTTCATCAAAAACTTTTATTGCTATATTTTCACCCACCAAGGGCTGTGGGCAAGGTGAATATGAAGAGCTTTTTGTCAGATGTTGAAATGATCTTTATTGTCACATTGTCACATAAAATGGATATTGGATTGAATGAAAGGTAAATTTTTAAAGGGATTATCAGATTGGGTACGATTTAATATAATCAATGATAAGAAACAGACATATGGGACAAAGATATATAAATTAAAATAAAAAGTTTAATATAATGGAAAAATAGAGTAACAAAATTCTCATCCTCATATTCCAGCTGTAACTCTTGGACAAAACAGTCTCTAACTAGAAATGAATTTTTGTTCAAGTAGTGCAGTTTCTTTTGAGGCAATCATGCTTTCAAAGTTAGAAAGGTTTCATTTTTTGCATTTGCACACTTCCAATAGCATTAATTAACGTTAATAACAAATGACTAGGACCACCACAGCAGATACTGAAAACAAAGGAAGAAAGGGTAGAGGAAGAAATGAGAATACAATGAGAAACTATTGCATTCTCAATGAAGAATCAACATTATCAAAATTCACCGGATCCCAGATTAGTAAATTGAACAAATATTTCAAGGATCATGATATTGATATTTTCATCCTGGGGTCAAAATGCCTCGACTGTGGAGGCTGGCTATTGAGAACCATGCTCACCCTCACAACTGCCACCCAGTGAACTGGCTGTGGGGGTGGTTTCCTAGCCACCAGCAAGCCCTCTCTTCTTTTCTCTCCTCCAAGGCATGATCATAGTTGGGTGTTACCCTCACAATTCCAAACAATCATTCCTAGAAGCTTGAAGCCCTGAAGTGTGGGCTTTCTGCAAAGACAGCATCTAAAATGGCATTGCTAAATATGACAAAGGAAAGGAAAAGAAATGAATGGAATCCTAGTGAAAAGTAACTCTGCTCTAATTCTCCTTGTCAGTGATTTGAGCTGCTGGTCCAAAAATAGAAGTAAAACAAAAAATCCACTCATCAAGTGCAAGACTATGTAGAAAAATAAAACCCTAAGTGTCTTCAAAAAACACTCCATATACACAGAGCTATAGATACACGTTGAAGGTGGCGTTTGGGAAACGAGTTTCAAACATATTGTATGAAACTTGGCTCATGGTAACCATTGCTGATATTTTGTCATGAGCTGAAAGAAATTGGAAACCAAGGTTTTGTGTGATTTTGGACTCAGGTTGTATCAAAATTCTGACTGAATTCATTAATATTTTGGAAGATCACATTTTGTGTTCAAAATAATTTATTTACAAAAATAAGACTGTGGTGTGTTGGATGTGAAAACAAGACTTGAAATCAATAGAATCCAGATATAACTATCCTTGGGATGATAATCTGTCATTTATATATATTTGGAGAACCTAAAATTTTAAAAAATTATTTTTAAGAACCGGGCAAAATACAAACCTTCAAACAAGGGATCACTATCTAATAATACCTTTGAATATATCTTTACCAGACAAAGAAAAATTATACCAGAGATACTGTCATTGCTCTTTGGAAATGAAAGCATTGTTTTTTAAAATTAAACTCTTTAAAAACAAGAGGCTACCATGATATGAATGAACACAGAATGCAATTGGGACCTATATTTCTGGACTACATTTTCTGCTTAATAGTTAATAAAATAATATTAAATTACTCTAACATAGAAAATAAAAATTGGAAAACAACTAATGCTTGTCAGGCTTTCCTACCTTTTTAATAGTCACAATTTTAAATTGATCATTCACTGGAATTATATTTACAGGACTTCAGAAATCTTTACAATATGGTTAGAATCCCCAAGGTTTTGTTACCCAACAGACTTTTTTATTTTGTCTATATCTATGAGTTGTTCTCGAGTGCAGGGAGATCATGATGTTGGTGTTCAAATAGAAATGACTGCTGCTATTGCATATTCTAAATATGCAGAAATTAATTTATACAAAATCAAACTTATTCTTACAATATAAGTGGAATCCACATAGACATAAACAGAAGGCAAAAGAACTCCATGTACCAACGGTCCCCAAATTGAAAATTTTTCCTGAGGCTTGAGAGAACTGCTAGAACTAACCAAGAGAGAAAACACAATTGTAGGATGAATCACCTTTCAAAGAGTAACTCTGCTTTTCACTAGATATCTGCAAGGAGGGGGATGGATCTTAAAATTGTAGGACATAATCTGTCCGGCATTGTTTACCACCTCTCCACACTTTGGCACAGGTGATCATAGTCTCAAACATTGGAGGGAAAAGCAGGAGAAAGTGTTTAGTGAGCCAGGTGAATCCAAAACTTTTTCTTTACTCACATGGTCCTCTTTCTCTTAATTTATTTATTTTTAATTGATAGCATTCATACATGAATATGCAGAAAAATAAATGAAGTACAAAAGGTGAAAATGGAGAAAATACAAGGCATATCCACATGCATGGGTCCCATATATCACAGCTCCATCTGGATCTTTAATTGTCAGTCATTTTCAAAAACTCAGCAAAAGCATCATTGAAATACAACAAGGAATTATGATCCATGGCTCAAGTTCATGTGATTTACTGGGATACTCCCAATATTAAAAGACATCTGTTTTATTGATTCATATCTGTCCAATATGAAATTAATTGAAAGTTTACAATCTCTGGTGTTTGATATATTCAGAGAAGTGTGCTTTCTTCTCTGCTATCATTATTAAACATTTTGGGTGTTCCTATATCGGTAATCATAAAAAAAAATAAACATCTGATTCAGTACAAACTTTTTACCTCTCGATCCCACTCTTTGCATGGCTGTGCATAGGTCCTATTCTGGCTCTCCATGTCACAAATATTTACTTCTTCATCAAACACTTTTATTGATATATTTTTACCCGCCATGTCCTGTGGGCAAGGGGAATATGAAGAGCTTCTTATCAGATGTTGAAAAGATTTTTTGTTGTAACATTGTCACATAAAATGGAGATTGGATTGAAAGAAAAGGTAAATTTTAAAGGGATTATTAGATTGGGTATGATTTCATATTATCCATGATAAGAAAGGGATATATGGCATAAAGATATATAAAGGAAAATAAAAATTCAAATACAATGGAAAAATAGTGTAAAAAAATTCTCATCCTCCTGTTCCAGCTGAAACTCTTGGACAAAATAGTCTCTAACTGGAAATGAATTTTTGTTTAATTAGTGCAGTATCTCTTGTGGTAATCATGCTTTCAAAGTAAGAAAGGTTTCATATTTGGTATTTGAACACTTCCAATAGCACTAATTAACGTTAATAACAAGAGGACTAGGACCACCACAGCATTTAAAAACAGGGAAACTGAAAACAAGGGAAGTAAGGTTTAGAGGAAGTAATGAGAAAACAATGAGAAAGTATTGCATTCTAAATGAAGAGCCAAAATTATCAAAATTCACCAGACACCAGCTACATCACAGCTTAGTAAATTTGACAACCATTTCAAGGATCATGATATTTATATTTTCATCCTGTGGTCAAAATCGTTCTGACTGTGCAAGCTGGCAATGGAGACCCATGCTCACACTCTCAAATGCCGCCCAGTAAATTGACAATGGGGGTGATTTCATAGACATTTGCAAATCCTGTCTTCTTTCCTCTCCTCCCAGGCATGATCATAGGTGGGTGTTACACTCACATTTCCAAACAAACATTCCTGGTTGCTTGAAGACTTGGAGTGTGGGCTTTTTGCAAAGACAGCATCTAAATAGGCACAGCTAAATATGAGACAGGAAAGGGAACGAAATGAATGCAATCTTAGTGAAAAGTAACTCTGCTCTAATTCTCCTTGTCAGTGATTTGTGCTGCTGGTCCAAATATAGAAATAAAACAAAAAATCGACTCATCAAATGCAAGACTATGTAGAAAAATAAAACCAGAAGTGTCTTCAAAACAGACACTTCATATACACAGAGCTATAGATACACATTGAAGGTGGCATTTGGGAAACGAGTTTCAAATATAACGTATGGAACTTGGCTCATCATAACCATTGCTGATATTTTGTTATGAACTGGAAGAAATTGGACACCCCGGTTTTGCGTGATTGGGGACGCTGTTTGTATCAAAATTCTGACCGAAAGCATAAATATTTTGGAAGATCACATTTTCTGTTCAGAATAATTGATTTACAAAAATAAGAATGTGGTGGGTTGGAGGTGTAAACAAGACTTGAAATCAATAGAATCCAGATATAACTAACCCTGGGATGACAGTCTCTCATATATATATATATATGGAGAATATAAAATTTAAAAAAATCATTTGTAAGGACTAGGAAAAGTACAAACATTGATAGAAAGGATTATTATCTAATAATGTCTTTGAATAAATCTTTACTGGAGAGAGAAAAAATTATTCCCGATATACAGTAGTCACTCTTTGGAAATGAAAGCATTTTTTTTTAAATTAAACTCCTTAAAAATAAGAGGCTACCATGATATGAATTAACGGAGAATGCAGTTGGGACTTATATTTCTGGATTAGATTTTCTGCTTAATTGTAAAGAAAATAATATTAAACTACTCAAACTTAGAAAATAAAAATGGGAAGACAACAAATGTTTGTCAGGCTTTCCTCCCTTTTTAATATTCCCACTTTTAAATTGATCATTCATTGGATATATATTTACATGTCTTCAGAAATCTTTACAATGTGGTTAGAAACCCACATGTTTTGTTACACTACAGTAATTTTTATTTTCTTGATACGTATGAATGTTCCCAATTGCAGAGTGATCATGATACTGGTGTTCATATAGAAATATCTGCTGCTATTGCATATTCTAAATTTTTAGACATTAATTTAAACAAACTCAAACATATTCTTATAAAATATGTGAAATCCACAGAGAATCAAACAGAAATCAAAAGAACACCGTGTAGCAGCATCTCCAAAATTGAAAACTTCTCCTGAGGCTTGGGAGAATTGCTAGAACTAACCAGGAGAGAAAATTCACATGTAGTATGAATCATCTTTCAAAAAGCAACTCTCCTTTTCACTAGATATCTGCAGCAAGGGGGATGGTTCTTAAAATTGAAGGACATAATCCCTCAGGCAGAGTGTAATACCCCTCACATTTTGCCACAGGTGATCATAGTCTCCAACGTGGGAGGGAAAAAATGGAGGAAGTGTATGGGAGCCAGGTAAATCCAAAACTTTTTCTTTACTCACATGGCCCTCTTTTTCTTTATTCTGTTTAATGGTTAGTATTTATACATGAATATACCAAAAAATAAATGAAGTACAGAAGTGCAAATGGAGAATATACAAGGCATATCCATATGCAGGGCTCCCATATATCACAGCTGTATCTGGATATTTAATTATCAGACATTTTCAAAAACTCAGCAAGAGCATCATTGAAATAAAACAAGGAATTATGATCCATGGCTCACTTTCGTGCGATTTACTGGCATCCTCCCAAGGTTAAAAGAAATCTGTTTTATGGATACATATTTTTCCTATATGAAATTAATTGAAAGTATACAATATCAGGTGTTTGATATATTCAGAGAGGTGAGCTTTCTTCTCTGCTATGATTATTAAACATATACAGTGTTGCTATATAAGTAATCATAAAGAAATAAAAAGCTGATTACGTAGAAACTTTTCACCTCTCGATCCCTCTCTTTCTATAGCTATGCACAGATGTTATTCTTGCCCTCCATATTTCAAATATTCACTTCTTCATCAAACACTTTTATTAATATATTTTCACCCACCATGGCCTCTGGGCAAGGGGAATAAGAAGAGCTTTTTATCAGGTGTTGAAAAGATCTTTATTGTAACATTGTGAGATAAAATGGATATTGGATTGAAAGAAAGATAAATTTTAAAACGATTATCAGATTGTGTGTGATTTAATATCATCCATGATAAGAAAGGGTTATATGAGTTAAAAATAAATAAAGGAAAATAAACATTCAAATATAATGAAAAAATAGTGTAAATAAATTCTCATCCTCATATTCCAACTGAAATTCTCAGACAAAATTGTCTCTAATTGGAAATGAATTTTTGTTTAAGTCGTGCCACGTCTATTGAGGTAATCATGCTTTCAAAGTAAGAAGGGTTTCATCTTTCATTTTTGCACACTTCCAATTGGCATAAATTCACGTTAATAACAAGGTGACTAGGACCACCACAGCATTTACAAATTGGGATCCTGAAGAGAAAGGATGTAAAGGGTAGAGAAAGAAATGAGAATATAATATGATAGTATTGCATTCTCAATGAAGAGCCAACATTATAAAAATTCACCAGACACCGACTACATCCCAGCTTAGTAAATTGGACAACCATTTTAAGGGTCCTGATACTGATATTTTCTCCTTGGTTTCAAAATGTTTCTGACTAGTGGTGGCTGGCAGATGAGAATCAAGCTCACCCTCTCATTGCCTCCCAGTGAAACAGTCGTGGAGGCAATTTCATAACCACTATCAAACCCTGTCTTCATTCTGTCTTCCAAGGCATAACCATAAGTGGGTGTTACCCACACAATTCCAAAGAATCATTCCTGGGACCTTCAAACCATGGAGTGTGGGCTCTTTGAAAAGACAGCATCTAAATAGGTACTGCTAAATATAGAAAAGAAAGGGAAGGAAATGAATTGTGTCCTAGTGGAAAGTAACTCTGCCCTAATTCTTCTTGTCAGTGATTGTGTTGCTGATCCAAAAATAGAAGGAAAAAAAGAATCCACTCATCAAATGCAAGAATATGTGGAAAAATAAAACCATAAGTGACTTAAAAACAGACACTCCATATACACAGAGCTCTCAAGGGCGGCGTTTGGGAAAGGTATTTTGAACATATTTTATGGAACGTGGCTATGGTAACAATTCCTGATGATTTATCATGAGCTGGAAGAAATTGGGCACCACGGTTTTCGTGGTTTTGGACTTAGGTGGTATCAAAATTCTGACCGATTGCATAAATATTTTGAATGATCAGGATTTCTGTTCAGAATTATATATTTACAAAAATAAGAATGTGGTGGTTTGGGGTGAAAACAAGACTTGAAATCAATGGAATTCAGATATAGCTCACCTTGGGATGATAATCTGTCATATATATATTTGGAGTATCTAAAATTTAAAAAAAATCATTTTTAAGAACTAGGCAAAATACCAATCTTGAAAGAAGGGATCACTATATATTAGTATCTTCGAATAAATCTTTACTGGAGAAAGAAAAAATTATTCCAGAGATATATTCATCACTCTTTGGAAATAAAAGCTTTTTTTTTTTTTTAATTAAACTCTTTAAAAACAAGAGGCTACCATGATAGGAATGAATGCAGAATGCATTTGGGACCTATATTTCTGGACTAGATTTTCTGCTTAATAGTTAATAAAATACTATTAAACTTCTCTAACTTAAAAAATAAAAATGGGAAGACAACAAATACCTGTCAGGCTTTCCTCCCTTTTTAATATTCCCAATTTTATTTTGAACATTCATTGGATATATATTTACATGACTTAGCAAATCTTTATAAGATGGTTAGAATCCCCTAGGTTTTTTTCAAGACAATGTTTTTTAGTTTCACGATATGTATGAATTGCTCTCGAGTGCAGAGAGATCATGATGCTGGTGTACTTATAGAAACAATTGCTGCTTTTGCATATTCTAAATTTTTAGAAATTAATTTATACAAAATCAAACTTATTCTTACAATATAAGTGGAATCCAAAGAGACACAAACAGAAAGCAAAAGAACTTCATGTACAAACAAAGCCCAATCTCAAAATTTCTTCTGAGGTTTATGAGAACTGCTAGAACGGACCAGGACAGAAAAGACACCTGTAGAATCAATCATCTTTTAAACAGCAACTCTCCTTATCACTAGATAACTGTGGGGAGGGGGGTGGTTTATAAAATTGAAGGATAAAATTCATCAGGCAGAGTGTACCATCCCTCCATAGCTGGGCAGAGGAGATCATAGTCTCCAACATGTGAGGGAAATAAAGGAGGATCAATTTAGAGAGACTTTTTCTTTACCCACATGGCCCTCTTTCTCTTAATTTATTTTTTAGTGATGGATAGATTTCATACATGAATATACCAAAAAGTAAAGAAGTGCCAAACGTCTAAACGGAGAAATTACAAGTCATAACCACATTCTGGTTTCCTATATATCACTGCCCCTTCTGGATCTTGAATTGTCACTCATTTTCAAAAACTCAGCAAGAGCATCTTTGAAATACAGCAAGGAATTGTGATCCATGGCTCACTTTGGTGTGCATTTACTGGGATCCTCCCAATATTAAAAGAAATCTGTATTACGGATACATATTTCACTGATATCAAATTAATTGAATGTCTACAATCTCTGGTGTTTGATCTATCCAGAGAGGTGTGCTTTATTCTCTGCTATGATTATTAAACATTTTCAATGTTGCTATATCAGTAAACATTAAGTTATAAACAGCAGACTAAGTACAAACTTTTCACCTCGCAATTACTCTTTTCCATGGTTGTACATAAGTTTTATTCTGGCTCCCTATGACACAAGTTTTATTTCTTCATCAACACTTTTAGTGATATATTTTCATCTACCATGTCCTGTGGGCAAGGAGAATATGAAGAGCTTTTTGTTAGGTGTTGAAAAGATCTTTATGGTGACATGTCACATAAAATGGATATTGGGTGGAAAGAATTGTAAATTTTAAAAGGGATTATCAGATTGGGTACGATTTAATATAATCCATGAAAAGAAATGGATATATGGGAAAAAGATATACAAAGGTAAATAAATAATATAATATAATGGAAAAAAAGAGTAACAAAATTCTCATCATTGTATTCCAGCTGAAATTCTTGGACAAAATCGTTTCTAACTGGAAATGAATTTTTGTTCAATTAGTGCAGTGTCTATTGAGGGAATCATGCTTTCAAAGTAAGAAAGGTTTCATCTTTGGTATTTGCACACTTCCAATAGGCATAAATTAACGTTAATAACAAGATGACTAGGACAACCACAGCATTTACGAACAGGGTTCCTGGAAACAAAGGAAATAAAGGGTAGAGGAAGAAATGAGAATACAATGAGAAAATATTTCATTCTTAATGAAGAGACAACATTATCAAAATTCAACAGAAACCAGCTACATCCCTTCTTTGTAAATTGGCCATCCATTTCAAGGATCATGATATTGATATTTTCACCCTGGGGTCAAAATGGCCTTGAGTGTGGATGCTGGCTTTTGAGAACCATTCTCACCCTCTCAACTGCCAACCAGAAATTGGCTGTGGGGTTGGTTTCATAGACACCAGCAAGCTCTGTCTTCTTTCATCCCTTCCAAGGCATGATCATAGGTGGGTGTTACCCACACAATTCCAATGAATCATTCCTGTGAGTTTAAAGACATGGAGGGTGGGGTCTTTGCAAGACAGCATCTAAAAAGGCACTGCTAAATATAGACAGGAAAGGGAAGGATAAGAATGTGGTGGTTTGGAGGTGAAAATAAGACTTGAAAACAATGAAATCCAGATATAACTCACCTCGGATGATAGTCACTCATATACATATTGGGAGTATCTATAATTTTAAAAAATCATTTTTAAGGACTAGACAAAATACAAATCTTGAAAGAAGGGATCACTATCTAATAAAATCTTCGAATAAATCTTTACCAGAGAGAGAAAAAATTCTTCCAGACATACAGACTTCACTTTTTGGTAATGATAGCATTTTTTTTAATTAAACAATTTAAAAACAAGAGGCTACCATGATATGAATGTCCGCAGAATGCAGTTGGGACCTATCTTTCTGGACTAGACTTTCTTCTTAATTGTTAATAAAATAATATTAAAGTACTCTAACTTAGAAAATGAAAATGTGAAGTCAACATCTGCTTGTCAGGCTTTCCTCCCTTTTTAATTTTCCCAATATTAAATAGATAGTTCACTGGAAATATATTTACATTCCTTTCAGAAATCTTTGCAATATGCTTAGAATCCCCCAGGGTTTGTTACCCAAAAGTATTATTTTCTCGATATGTATGAGTTGTTCTCGAGTGCAGGGAGATCATAATGCTGCTGTTCAAATAGAAATAACTGCTGCTATTGTGTATTCTAACTTTTTAGAAATTAATGTATACAAAATCAAACTTATTCTTACATTATAAGTGGAATCCACAAAGAGACAAACAGAAAGCAGAAGAACTCCGTGTACCAACAGCCAACATATTGAAAACTTATCCTGAGGGTTGGGAGCTTTGCTAGAACTAACCAGGACAGAAAAGACACCTGTAGGATGAATCATCTTTCAAAGAGCAACTCTCCTTTTCATGTAATATCTGTGGGGAGGGGGATGGTTCTTAAAATTGAAGACATAATCCATCAGTCAGAGTTTACCGCACTTCCACCCCTTGGCACAGGTGATCATAGTCACCAACATGGGAGGGAAACAAAGGTGGAAGAGTTTAGGAAGCCAGGTGAATCTAAAACTTTTTCTTTTCTCACATGGACCTCTTTCTCTTAAGTTATTCTGTTTGATAGTGAGTATTCATTCATGAATATACTAAAAAATACATGAAGTAAAAGAAGGTGTAAATGGAGAAAATACAAGGCATATCCAAATGAAGGAGTCCCTTATATCAGAGCTCCATCTGGATATTGAATTGGCAGTCATATTAAAAAACTCAGCAAGAGCATCACTGAAATACAAAAGGGAATTGTGATCCATGGCTCACTTTCGTGTGATTTATTGGGATCCTCCCAATAATAAAATAAATCTGTTTTGTGGATACATAATTTTCGAATATGAAATTAATTGGAAGTATGCAATCTCTGGTGTTTGATATATTCAGAGAGGTGGGCTTTCTTCTCTCCTAAAATTTTTAACCCTTTTCAGTGTTGCTATATCAGTAATCATAAAG
The DNA here is from genome assembly GCA_026826555.1 of Tolypeutes matacus. NCBI lineage: Eukaryota > Metazoa > Chordata > Mammalia > Cingulata > Chlamyphoridae > Tolypeutes > Tolypeutes matacus. The sequence continues at coordinate 252,714 of JAKSZT010001078.1, read as the reverse complement.
AAATAAACAGCAGATTAAGTAGAAACTTTTCACCTCTCGATCCTTTTCTTTCCATGGCTGTGCAAAGGTTTTATTCTGGCCCTCTATGTCACACATATTTACTTCTTTATCAAGCACTTTTATTGATATATTTACACTCACCATGTCCTGTGGTCAAGGGGAATATGAAGAGCTTTTTATCAGGTGTTGAAAAGATCTTTATTGTAACATGGTGACATAAATGGATATTGGTTTGAAAGAAAGGTAAATTTTAAAGAGATTATCAGATTGGGTACCATTTAATATCATCCATGATAAGAATGGGATATATGTGATAAAGATATATAAAGGAAAATAAAATTTCATATACAAAAGAAAAATAGTTTAAATAAATTCTCATCCTTATATTCCAGGTGAAATTCTTGGACAAAAGTGTCTCTAATTGGAAATGAAATTTTGTTTAATTCGTGCCTTGTCTATTGAGGTGCATTCAAGTAAGAAAGGTTTCATCTTTCGTATTTTGCAAACTTCCAATTGGCATAAATTAACGTTAATAACAAGATGACTAGGACCACCACAGCATTTACAAACTGGGATCCATAAAAGAAATGAAGTAAAGGATAGTGAAAGAAATGATAATACAATGAGATAGTATTGCATTCTCAATGAAGAGGCAACATTATAAAAATTCAACAGAAACCAACTACTTCCCAGCTTAGTAATTGGACAGCCATTTCAAGGGTCTTGATAATGATATTTTTTCCTTGAGATCAAAATGGCCCTGACTAGTGGAGGCTGGCAGGTGAGAATCAAGCTCACCTTCTCTTTGCCTCCCAGTGAAATGACCGTGGAGACAGTTTCATAGCCACTAGCAAACCCTGTCTCCTTTTCTCTGTTCCAATGCATGACCATCAGTGGGTGTTACCCATACAATTCCAAAGAATCATTCCTGGGAGCTTGAAGCTGTGGAGTGTGGGCTCTTTGAAAAGACAACATCTAAAAAGTACTGTGAAATATAGACTGGAAAGGGAAGGAAATGAATGGTATCCTAGTGAAAAGTAACTCTGCCCTAATTCTCCATGTCATTGATTTGTGCTGCTGTTCCAAAATAGAAGTAAAACAGAAAATCCACTCATCAAATGCAAGAATATGTTGAAAAATAAAACCATAAGTGAATTCAAAACAGACACTCCATTTACACAGAGCTACACATACACATTGAAGGCAGCATTGGGGAAACGTGTTTCAAACCTTTTGTATGGTACATAGCTCATGGTAAGCATTCCTGATATTTTGTCATGAGCTGGAAGAAATTGGGCACCACGGTTTTACGTGATTTTGGACTCAGGTGCTACCAAATTTCTGACCGAATGCATAAATAGTTTTGAAGATCACATTTTCTGTTCAGAATAAATTATTTACAAAAATAAGAATGTGGTGGTTTGGAGGTGAAAACAAGACTTGAAACAAATGGAATCCAGGTATAACTCACCTTGTGATGATAGTCTCTCATATATATATTTGGAATATCTAAATAAAAAAATCTTTTTTAATAAGTTGGCAAAATACAGATCCTGAAAAAAGGGATCACCATCTATTAATATCTTCAAATAAATCTTACCTGAGAGAGAAAAAATTATTCCAGAGAAACAGTCACCACTATTAGGAAATGAAAGATTTTGCTGTTTAATTAACCTCTTTAAAAGCAAGTGGCTACCATGATATGAATGAATAGAGAGTGCAGTTGGGACCTATATTTTTGGACTAGATTTTCTGCTTAAAAGTTAATAAAATAATATTAAACAACCCTAATTTAAAAAATAAAAATTGGAAGACAACAAATGCTTGTCGCACTTTCCTCCCTTTTTAATTTATATTCATTGCATATATATTTCCATGGCTTCAGAAATCTTTACAATATGGTTAGAATCACCCAGGTTTTGTTACACGACAGTATTTTTATTTTCTTGATAGGTATGAATTGTTCTCCAGTACAGAGAGATCATGATGCGGATGTTCATATAGAAATAACTGCTGCTTTTGCATATTCTAAATTTTTAGAAATTAATTGATACAAAATCAAACTTATTCTTACAATATAAATTGAACACAAAGAAAAATATCTCCATGTACAAACAACCTCCAACTTCAAAATTTCTGTTGAGGATTATGAGAACTGCTAGAATGGACACCTATAGGATCAATCATCTTTCAAAGAGCAATGTTCCTTTTCACTAGATATCTGCAAGAAGGGGAATGGTTCTTCAAATTGAAGGACATAATCCATCAGGTAGAGTGTACCACCCCTCCACACATTGGCACAGGTGAACATAGTCTCCAACATGGGACGGAAATAAAGAATGATCAGTATAGAGAGCCAGGTGAGTCCAAAACTTTTCCTTTACTCACATGGACCTCTTTCTCTTAATTGATATTTTAGTGATGGATAGCTTTCATACATGAATATACCAAAAAATAGAAGTACCAAACGTGAAAATGGAGAAAATACAAGGAATAACCACATGCAGGTTTCCTATATATCACAGCTGAATCTGGAACTTGAATTGTCGCACATTTTTAAAAACTCAACAAGAGCATCCATTTTTCAGTGATGTGTATCATTCATGTATGAACATCCATTAACTTGCTGTGTCGAGCAAATCTCATGACCTTACAAAATAAAGGGACATAGCAACTTAATGGGGTTCCATACACAGATTTCCAGTGGGTACTCAAATTGTGGCTCATTTTTTAAAAGTTGGCCAGAGAATCTTTCAAACTCGAAAACTAAGCATGATATATGACTCACCTTGGGTGTACAAGTCCACACAAAATGACTATTTTGAAACATATCTCTTTTATTGATGAGTATTAAACTGATAAGCTGTTTTTCCAATGTGTATATTCCCTGATGTATGGTATATTCACGGATGTAAATTCATCTCTTCAATCACTATTAACCCTTTTCTGTTTCACTATTAAATTTTAATGAAGAAAGCAAAACCAGATGAACCAAAAGAAATTCTTCCCTTGTCAATTCTTTTGATGACAAGCCAAACAAAGGTGTGTTTCTGGCTCTCCTTGAAGCATTTTTTTAAATCTATCCGTTTTGTTGATATGCGATCACTTACCACATCATGTGAAGAAAGTGAACAATGAATAGCTTTTTAGAAGCTGTTGAAAAGGTCTTTATTTTAAAATTCTCTATTGTAATGGACATCAGATTGAAAGAAAATATTTTGAAGGGAATGTAAGGTTAGGTTAGATTTAATATAATCAATGATAATAAATAGAGAGTATGGTACTAACACCTGTAAAGGAAAATACTTAGTCTGATATAATGACAATAATTTAAAATACAATTCAAATTATTATATTCCAGGTAAAACACTCAGATAAAATAATCTCTAAGTATTAAATAAATTCTTTTTTTTCATGCTAATTCCTCTTTAGTATTGCACACTTCTCATTGGCATAAATTAATTCTCATATAAAGATCACTAGAAAAATGATAGCATATCCAATCAGCAATCCTCATTGCAATGGAATCCAAAGGCAGGGAAATAAATGAGAAAAGAATGAGAACGTCTTGTCTTCTCAATGAATAGCCATCCCTATCAAATTTCCCCAGACACCAGATACATCCCAGGAAAGTGCAATGGATAAGCTTTTCATGTAATATGAAATTAAACATTTTGCCCTGGATATCAAAATGGCTTCTGCTTGTGGAGGCTGGATTGCTAGAATCACGGTCCTTCTGCCATTGTTGACCGAGGAAAAAGGGTGTAAAATGATTCCAAGCAGCTGGCCTTCACTGGCTTCTTTCCCTCCTCAACTGCAGGGATCCTAGATGTGTTTTGTCCATACAATGCCACAGAACAATTATTTTGAGTATGGGGTATGAAGGATGAGCTCTTTGGAAAAGACAGCAACTGGAGACAAGGCACTACATATAATATAAAAGAAAGAGAAAGAGAATGGAATAATGGAGAAAAGAAATTAATCTCAAATTCTCTTTGAAAGAACCTTGAGGTTCTGGTTCAAAATTAGAAGTAAAAGGAAAAAAATCCACCACTCAAATCATGACTAAGTGGAAAAAATTAAAACCCAAGAGATTTTAAAACAGACACAACACATGCACACAACTCTCCAGACATGGTGATGAAAGGGCACGGATAATAAGTTTTGTGCATATAGTATAGTATGTGAAGGGGAGTGACAACGTCATGATATTTTATCATGATCTGTGAGAAATATTACACCCCAGTGTGCTGTAATGCTGAAGGAATTGGTGTGAGTATTCTGACCCAGTGCACCAATGTTTTGTTAGTTTACACATTCTGCAAAGGAATACATATTTAAAAAGGCATGAATGGAAGTGTCAAGAGGTGAGAAGTAGATATAAAACAGATTAGGACGATATACTCTCATATTCAAATTTGGTATATTAAAAATAAATGAAAACTTTTTAAAAATCTCATTAAAAATGGATTTTAACAGAATGGTTAAATATATATTATCATCTATAAATAGAACTTTACTCAGAGGGAGAGAATGTTTCCACATTCCCTGTGAAAGTTAATTGCAAATGAATGTTCTTAGTCCTTTTAAATAATGATATTAAAAAGAAGTGGCTTCAATGACATGAGTTCATGTGTAACAAACTTTCCCCATATATATCATGAACTGATTTTCTTCCTTATAGTTAATGAAATAATATTAAACTACT